>JBBMJZ010389335.1:0-14809 GCA_037833815.1 Zingiber zerumbet | reverse complement strand
GGGGGAACGTGCCCACGTGGATAAAACGTGTTGGCACCTCTCCAGGCCCTATATAAGGACCCCCTTTGGCTTCGCCGGGGGGACACGCGCGCGCACAGATACGCTGTTTCTCGCATCCCCATTTCACTTTCTTGCTAGTGTTCCGTCAGCTGACTTGAGCGTCGGAGGGCCGTCGCCGGGAAACCCCTCCCGGCTCGGTTTTCTTGCAGGATCGCCGGAGGAGCGTACCATCAGCTAGAGGAAGGAGGCGCCGCGTCCCCAGTCTCCATTGTTCCATCGCTCGGGCAGGATCAGTGAAGATCTAAGGAGTATAATTACACACCCTTAACATTTGAAGCATGACTAAAATATGAAGAAGACCTCTTGTTTGTGGTAGATTTGTCTAGCTTAAAAGAAGAAAAAAACTTGTGTTTGAGAACTAGCTTTGTGAACGATTCTCGATTAGAATTGTTCTCATGACCAAACGATTGAGTTCCACTAATGGCATAGATTGTTAAACCTTATATGCCTCAATTGTCTCTCCACCTTTGTAATTAATATGGGCGACATCATATATGTCTTGACTTACCTCACCAAGATAGCGGCCTATATTTTATTATATTGGTTGAGAAATGCCACATCTCATTATAAGGTGACTAAACTCCATGTATTTTCTAACGAATCTATTCTCATAAGATAAAAGACAAAGCTTGAGGTTGGTGTCTTATAAATATTTCTCCAATAATAATTTATTTTTAAGCACTTCCTTTGTTTTCTCCCATGCTTTAATCTTTGACTTACCTATATGATCTTTTTAATGCTCGAGATTTTTCCACCAAGTAAGAGCATAGTTTGTAATCTGATAGCAACTAGTTTAATTTTATGTTTATAGTGTTCTTCCTTGCAATTGAAGACTTGCTCAATGGAATTGAGCTAATTAACGAATAGGTTAAGATGAACCTTCTCCTTTAAATTTTAGATGTTCATCTTGATATTGATATCCTATTGAAAATTATTGCTCCTTGAATATATCATCAAGAAAGAGCTTTTTTACTACTTGACGCTTGATTTCTAGCATCTTGGAATGGGTTAATTCCATCCTCTTCAACATTTAGGTTTTCAAGCTCTCAAACATGATTGGATGCATCATTTCTTAATGTCTTAATGTATGCAAGATGCTTCTTGAGAAACTTGTCTCAATTAATGTCGCCAATTCTACAACTTAAAACACATTCATCAGCCGTAAGAATGATAGAATCTAGTGGTCCTAACTTAGTCGTTCCAAATTTAATGTTAGAACACAAGATATTTAGTGTATCACCCTAGGATTCTACTAATCCTTTTTGCACAAGGTAATGGGGTAAGATTGTACAAATTGAAGATAAACCATTAAAACACCAACTTTTACCTATACTAATGGGATTTGACAAGCTCTTAATGAGCTTGATCCTAATCAAGATTTTTTATCAATACGAGTTTGAAAGTCGAAGCTTTCAATCTTACCCACCCTAGTTCTTGGATTTCTTTAGACACTTGACCTTGATGAAGCACATGAAATGAGATATTGTTCGGTCAATGTTAAATTTCCAAAAGCTCTCTAAGGTCTTTTAAACCCTTGACCTTAATTTTAATGTTCATTTAGAAAATCTGATTAGGCAACTTTAATAAAATGGAACACTTTTCCAATTGATTGGACAACCAAAACATGAATGTTGGATGCCAATAACTATATCTCAATTCTTTGCTAGTCTCCAACCAACTATTAATCAAATAAAATATTCTATTTTTCTAAACTTTGTATTTCGTTAATTTTCAATCCTTGGCCAATAGTTTGGCGGAAATCATTATCTAGTTGATTGACATTCTTAAGCAACCTTCTTACCTTGCTTATAAACTCATTCTAAGGCCCGAGATTTAAGTTGGTCAATAAACACAACTCAGGTACCTTTTAAAGTTGTAAGGCTCCAACAATCACGCAATAAGTAGATAAACCTCTAATTAGGCAATCATATCATCAATAAATCTAACCTAATAGCAAATTTAAGATTATAATACATAATTGCATACAAACTTAGATGATCTTCAGCTCTTCCTCCAGGCTCAAGGAGCATTGGTGAATCCTTTGCCCAACCTCTCTCACTTGTTTTATGATGGCTACCATTCAAGTTTCTTAATCCGGGCTATTGGCCGTTGGGTCATCTGGCTTCGGTTTATCTTCCTGGAGTTACCTTCCATTTAAATATCAAACATTTCACAAGAGCATATTAAAATTTGAACTCAACATTTAACATCTCAAATATAACTCAATAGTAAACATCTAGAACAATCAAATATTAGTAAAAATATTTTTAAGTAATATATTTATATTTTAAAAAGTATTGAAGCCGTTTCGGCATTGCACAATACAATATCAAAAGCGTATAGTTTTGATCATAAACCAAAACTTCGTTATGACTCAAAATTTCAAACCTTGGTATTATGGTGATGTAATCTTGGTTTTATTTTTAGGTGTGTAAAATATATAGAATGTGTGATTGCCCAGCTAGTGGGAGCCACTGTGGTTTTTTTTAAACCTTATAACTTAGGAAGGTACTTAAGTCATCTCTGCCAACAACTTAGTTTCCGAACCTTAAGGTGACTTATGGAGTTCGCAAATTGGCTAAGAGAGATTTTCTCAATATTTTTTAGTCAACTGAAGTCATTTAAACATGAGGATAAGTCTACTAGATAGAGCCTCTACTTGATGAAATTGGGAACAAAAAGTTTTTATTTGAGCTTAATCAATCTGGGGAAGTACTATTGGACTATTTTTAGTTAATTGACTAGGCAGGGTAAAGATTGATAGAGTTTATGAAATCTTATTGGTTAGGTTAAATGTGTTAACCTTGGAGGTTGTGAACTTTGATCTATAACCTTTACCCATAGTATCTAGTGGTAAAGGATGAATTAGTGGAATCTTGGATGATTTATAAGCCGTGAAGTAGGAGCGAGGCTCCAAAGCATGTTAAATATTCGTGTTATAGGGTTAGGGTTTCCACACATGCATTTTTTATTGCTTTGTCTATCATGATATACTAATACGTTTGTGTGTTTGCCGCTAATCTTGATTCAAGTATGTGTTTACAAAGAACATCAGTAATTTGGGTTCATCTATTCACCTCCCTCTACCTCACCATGGACGAACCTAACATATATCCTTTACATGTCTGATTTTATTATAATGAGCGCACTTGGGCTTACCTTGCTTTCCTCAACTACATTTATAACCATTTCCACTACTTTCTCTTGGATTGGGAGCATGTTGTTTTGAAATGCAAGGGTAGATTGATTAGTCAGGATATGGAACAAGAGTGGAAGTGAAACATCCTCATATAGACATTAGACACTAGGAATAAAGGGTGCCTCCTAGAATTGGAGTTTTTAAATTTAGTTAACACAATATGGAGGAACATAATTTTAAACAATTTCCCAGTATTAATATTAAGCAAATTTTCAATATGATTCTGGATAAACATCTGGCATGATTTGGAGCAAGTCTCCTAAATTAGCTACAGAAGTTTGAACTAAACCCTAAACATATAATCATCTATCTTTCAGATTGACAAAGCTGGAAGATATTTCCAATCACCTCATATGCACAATCGTTAATACCATCATTGGTTTGATAAAATTATTTGAACTTGAAGACAGTTCAGCATCCTGGAATCACCTCTCACACACAATTGGTATAATACCATCACTAGTGTGACAAATTTTCAAACTTGAATACAATTCAGCATCCAAGAATCAAAAGTTTTAATTAGCATCTTGCAGTCAATGTAGTAGATATTCCATATTTCAGAAAATAATTATTATAAAATGAAGCATTAAGATAAATATCACGTGAGAGAATTTTCTTTACAGGAATCAACAATCCTTTTAACATAACACCTCTTATGGGAATGGCAAAAGCATTGGGTCTTACTGGAAGAGCCTCAGAAGCTGTAGCACTTTATGGTCGGGCTATTTATATTCTGGAGAATGAGAGGGGAACTGAAAATGAAGAACTTGCGGTTCCTTTATCAGTGCTTGGTAATCTTTTAATCACTGAAGGAAAGGCAACAGATGCTGTAAGTTGCTTCAAGAGGTAAGTACCAGATAGAACTTTAAGGTCTCTTCAGAACTATGAGTGGTGGAAACATAAAAAGTAAAAACAACTGCCCTATTTGTTATTTATCATGATGTCTGTCTACAATTGACAGTAGGTTTTCAGGTGTAACCAGATATATGTGAAAATTGGTAATTAGTAT
This sequence comes from Zingiber zerumbet, assembly GCA_037833815.1. NCBI lineage: Eukaryota > Viridiplantae > Streptophyta > Magnoliopsida > Zingiberales > Zingiberaceae > Zingiber > Zingiber zerumbet. Next base: position 10,541 of record JBBMJZ010389335.1, on the reverse strand, counting down.
TTTTCTGCAGCTTTCTATGCATTTACCAGTCTATTTTTGTAGCTTTTGCAGCCACCACTAGCATAAGAATGTTTACTTGTAGATGGAGAATTAATGGACATTATTCAGCGTTCAATTCTCTTTGATGGATAAAGGGCATGCCGGCTTTTACAGTAGCTATTTTTATGCACTAAAATGAGCTCAAAAATACAAATAAGATTTATTTTATATTGGAAGCTACATAGTTTCTTTCAATTAGGAAATTTCACTATCTTAATGCATTGTGTAAAACTTTGCTTCTTGAAACAACAAAACCAGTTTCCATGTGCATCAGCAATTAACTAATAAGACATCGTTCTTGGAAAATCTCACTTTGCCTTTTTTCTAAGCAGTAAGTCATTTAAATATCACAATAGTTTTGTTTTTTTTGGTACTTACTCTCTGTTCTATTTCCCAGAATCCTAAATATTTACAGGAAGGTGTACGGAGAAACTGATGGAAGGGTGGGAATGGCTATGTGCTCTTTGGCATATGCTATGTGCGCAAAAGGTAACTTCTCTTTACAATTGTTTTAGTTATGCTAAAGCTTTAACTTATTTTACAGGGAAAACAGCCATCTACTCCCTCTATCTAAACCTTCTGGTTTTATAGGAGATGTGAATGAAGCAATTTCCATGTATGAAGGTGGTCTCCAGATAATCAGAGATACAAAATATATGTCTGTAGATGATAATTTGCTTGAGAAAATGAGGACTGATTTGGCAGAATTGCTTCATGCTGCAGGAAGGTAAATCCAAATATACCTTTATTTTATCAGGAATATAAATTACCATGTGTATTGCCCATGTTCTGCTTGGTTTGACTCACCATAATGAGCTTTGCTCTCCTAGATATGGGTGGGAAAAACCCGAATGACTGGGCCCACACTGCCCTGACTGAATAATCAGTTTATTTGGGAACATTGGTTGATTCACTAGCTATAAATTTAGTGATAATGGGATTCTCTGGTGTGTTTCATCCCTCAAATACCCAGTAACCGTACTGCAACTATGTTTATGTCAATTGTTTTACAATGAAATTGTTAGCTAATCTGTAATACACAATTTCAGTTTTCTAAAAAGGCAACAACTTTATTTGGAACCTTCTCGATACTCTCATATTATATCAGTAAAATTGGGTTACACTAGGCTTTGTTGTCCTAGCCTAATACTTCATAATGACCTGACTGGGCTCATGCAATTTATGTTGAAAATGAATTCGAACGAACTTGGCTTGAATTGACCCTTTATATTACAGTGATAGAATGTACAAATCTTATTTTTCTTCCAGGAGAATCATGCCTATAGATTATTTTTCCAGTTTGATGATCTTTAGAGTTACTTACCGACTTTGATTCCCTATCAACAAAACCTTTACCTTTCTTTGAGTAAATGGGGTTGCAAATATTGTTTGGCACTTCATTAACAACTTATTATCAGTTGAGGAATCAAGACTGGATTAAATTGTAGCTTCAATGTTGACCAGGTCAATATGTCTTTTTCACGACTTGTGTTGACACTATAGAAGTTAGCAAGTTCCAATCATGACTACCATTCTGTACCTTCCCTAAAACCCCTTTAGTTCACTCCCCATTGCATTGCCCAACTTCACAACAAAAGTTGCTCAGTTTTTGTCCTACTTCATAGCAAAAATTGCTCAATTTTGTCCTACTTCATAGTAAAAGTTGTTCAGTTTTGGATTTGGAGGAAATTTAATTGAACTAGAACAAACACAAATGATATGTTCGAGAGGTGTTGGTAGATTGAGAAGGTCAAGAGGTCTTGGCAGTGGGAGATGCTGGCAAATGAAGGAATCTAAAAAGTCTTAGCAGATGGAGAAGTACAATAGGTGTTGTTTGATTGAGAATTTCAAGAGGTCTTGGCAGATGGAGAATTTCAATAGGTTTTGGTAAAATCTAATAGGTCCCAACTGATGGAGAAGTTCAATAGATAGTGGCATATGAAGAAGTTGTGTTCAAAAAATTAAGAAGTTCAACGGGTCGTGACAATGGAGAGGTCTAGCAGGTGTGTTTGGCAGATAGAGAAATCTAATAGCCTTGGCTAATGGAGAAGTGCAACATGTGTTGCCAAAATGTTTAAAACCATGTGGTTGACTTGAAATGGTGCAAGTGCCATTGCTGAAAATCTAGAAGCAAGGTTTTTTGGCAGAGGAAGACCCAAATGTGATATCTCTTGGTAAATGAAAAAGATCCAAAGGTTATACCTCTTGGTAAACGGAAGAAGATCCATATGTGCAATCTCTTGCCAAGTGAAAGATGATTCAAAGGTGAGATTTCTTGGCATGCAAGATGTAAGATTATGAGGGATGTAATCTTGGTTTTTTTGGAAATGTGTCCGTTTAAGGAAAAGGTAGTCCTGGGTTAAATTTGACTAGTGAGTTCAATCTAGAGCAAATTCAGTTAATTTAAACAATTTCCAATTGAGTCAATACTTGAGTTGACTAGGAAGGCGACTAACAACTTTCTACTTGAGAATATAAAGGTTCTATTTTGAGTTGCCTGAAGTGGTTTGACATGATTGGCTAACCAACTGATGAAAACAAATAAGTTTTTATTGACTTTGAAAAATAGACTATTGGAGATTGGATCTTAACCACTTAAGTTGATTGAATTGTGTTTTAAGTCATCTGAAATAGATTTGAGATGATAGAACTAAGGATTTCGGTGCCAATCATGCTTCTCGAAATGGATAGTTTTTTATTGTTTTGGCACGGGACTGATATGCTCGCATGCATCCTCGTGTGCTTGCTTCCGGCACAGAGCGCGATAAAAGGATTTGAATTGATTCCTTTCGTCGATTGTAGAAAATTTCTATCAATGATGGGAAATCAAAATGCATGGTTATAAATGCTTGAAAATTTGTCCAACAGTAGCATACGTTGGCAAGAGAGATTCAATGACGAGGACGGATGGCAACTCTTTTGCTCTTAGCAATGTGCATAGGTAAAATTTTGATAATTTGATGTATTTGGAGTCTTAGAGGGAAGAAAAGATAGTAGGTGGATCAAAGATTGCTGATGGTCGCCAACTAAATCGCAACTATCAAGCCAACAACTCGGGGAGGAGAAACAGAGAAGGAAATCGTGAGAGAAAAGAGACTAGGGATTCTAGGAAAAATAATTTAGATGTAATGGTTTTAATTAAACCATTAAACTAAAATTTGTAATATAACTTTATAATAGTGTGAAAAATAATTAATTAGTGTTATTAATTGTTATAAGCTATACATGTGTGATATAAACCATTAATGGTGATATAATTAATATCGCTTTTTTTTTCTTATGTTGGCACCCGGTATCCAATTCTTCAAACTGACTAATCCTGGGGGTAATCGGCCCGGCCTCACTGAGAAGCACTCATGGAGGTCCATCTATACGACGAACATTCTTAGGTCCGTTTCTCACCGGAGGGAAAATCCTATAAACCATAACTATATAAATACATATATTACATATATCAATAATTAATTAACTAAACTTATAATTAATATAGATTTATGTTTTTCTCAAGGTTTAAAATTATGTTGTACGACATGGACGAAATTTATCATTTTGTCCACCAATTGATACAACATTGGATTCGACAAAGATCCAAAGAGAATATCAATGATGATGGATGGCGAGGTTTAGATCATCTGTCAAACTCTAATTGTGTGCAGCATGGTGCTAGGGAGGCTCTCCGCAAGGTCACATAGCCTTGTGAGGCTATGAGCCTCCGCGAGCTCGCAGGACTTTGTGGCTGGTGAGCTTGCGGCCAGCTGACAAGGTCATTATATTATTTTGTTGTCCTCCCTTTCTTTAATCCCATTGTTTTCTAATTGATTTTGTTTGCTATTAATATTTTTCATTTCCTAGTCATTGTTTTTTTTTCCCTTTTCTCTCGCTGTTGTTTACTTCTTTTCCATCCCTACCAATTGATTACTTTTCCCTTTCATATTTATTTTCTTTTCTACTAATTCCTTTCTTTTTCTAATACTTTTTTCTTTTTTCTCTTTCAATATTTTTCCCCCTTTTCCCTTTTTCTTTATTTTATTTTATTTTATTTTCTTCCTTTCCTCTGTCATTGATTATTTTTTATTTACTTACCTTTTAATGTTCATTTTTGTTTTCCACTAATTTACAAGATTTTTTTTTTGTTTTCCTTGTTGACTACGATTTTTTTTTCCCATAGAGATAAATAAATAAATATAATATAATTATTTTATAATATATACTATTATTTTGATTAAATTTTGAACTAAATTATTCTTAATTATATAAGATAATTTTATAATATAATATAATACAATTCTTAATCTTACCATATCATTTTGGTCATAGAGAGTCTGTACTGTTTAAAATTATAAACGTTGGTTTTTGTTATTATTTTTTAAGCAATTAAAAATATGAATAAGTTAAAATAAAAATAAAAAATATTGGAGTTGAAAATTTTAAACTCAATAAGTTTTTTCGATCAATTTAAATTCATATGAATCAATTTATTTTTTTATTTTTTTTAAATAACATTTTTATAAAGTATTTAATTTTTGAAATTTTCTAAGAAATAGCAAATAATTTTAAAAATAGTAAATAATTTGAATTTTTTTAATTGTTTAACATTTTAAGAAATATATAATTTTAAATATTTTTAATAAATTCTATTTTAATTAAATTTCTAAACTATAATTTTAATGTTTAAATTAAGTTTAAAAATTTCTAAACTTTTAATATATTTTAAAAATTATTTAAAACCTTCAAACAACTTTAAAATATGATTAATGATTTTTAAAATAATCTTTGACTCTTTAATAATTTTTTTAGAATTATATTTAAACTCTTAGTTTTATTAATCTCCATATTTATTAGCATCAGGAACTTTATATAAAAATTTGATGTCAGTTTAATAGTTATTAAAAAGTTTTAAATAATATTCATATACGGATATACTCATTCTATTTATTTAGTAATTTTGTTAAAATCAAATACTCTTGTAATTTTTTATGAATAACATAATTTTTCTTAAGGTAATTTTATCAATGTTATAATTATGGATATATGTTGTGATATATTTTATCTTTTTGGTACTCTTAACTTTTAGTAATGCATAGGTAGGCAAATGACACCAATATAGTAATCTTATGATCTAGCTTAGAGACCTATTGATTAGAGAATTGATTTCATTGACAATGTATTACGATATGATTCGATACGAGAGTGGTGTCACACGCCTAAAACATCTTGTTGGTAAATATTTAAATATTTTTAGTGTCCAAAAATTTCTCGAGAAATTCATGCCCAAAAGTGTCTCATGAACTTTAGATAAATTTTTTGTTATGTCAGTTTAATAATTATTCAAAAGTTTTGAATAAATTCATATATGAAGATATTTATTTTATTTATTTAGTATTTTTGTTAAAATTAAATATTCTTGTGATTCTTTATGAATAAGATAATTTTCCCATATTAATTTTATCAATGTTATAATCATGGATATTTGTTATGAATTATTTCATCTTTTTGCTACTCTTAACTTTTTTGTAATGCATATGTAGACAAATGACACCAAAATAATAGTCTAATGATCTAGTTTAGAGACACACACAGTGATTAGAGAATCAATTTCATTGGCTATGTTTTTATTATGATATGATTGACACGGCAGTGGAGCCACATGCCCAAAACATCTTGTTGGTAAATATTTGATGTTTTAAGTGTCCAAAAGTTTCTCAAGAAATTCATCGCAATGAAGGAGGAACTTGATGACAAAAAAGAGTTAAAGTACAAACAACAATAACAATGTGAAGTTTTTGATAGACATGTCTATGGAGAATCTTGAAGGTCGTGGTGAAGGTATTCCAAACGATAAAGAACTTTTAACAACTTATTATCTCTCAAACTTAATATGAGCATGAGCAAAATATATGATATAGTGGTGATATAGTTAGTGCTAGTGGAAGAGGTTGAATTGGTGCTAGTGAAAGTGGCTTAACAATTGCAACAATATTGGGGAGGAGTGCAAGTGTTTGTGTTACTTCAACACAAGGTGATATTAGTCGTTTCTTTCCTTCTATGAGATGGTGGCCAATTGATATTGCTTATGTTGATTTGCTAGCATTCCAACCAAGCTAGCAAATCGACTCGGATTGATGATGCCTATATAAGAGAGAAGATCAAAGTATTACTAAATTTCATTTCAATCGAAATTCCCCTAATGTCGTAAACAATACATACTATTGTAGCATGATGTCTAACATCTAAAATTCTAGTCCTAGTATTTAACTTCTAACTGTATATGAAAATGCTAGTCCGTACTTAGACGAACAAATGAAGGAGATCATGACTTGGATCTTATCATGCAAGAAATAATAAGACCTATATGGGATACAGGGTTATGTTGATGTGTGATAGCTGAATAGGATCTACACAAATGAGTACTATAATAAAAAGATGATATTTCATAAATCTGATGATGTAACTGTTGAATATCATGATGTATCTTACATTATGCTGGATGTATAATGTAATTCAAGAGATGGATGTAAAACATATCGATTATTGGAATGGTGACAAGAGTTATTGGAGCAAGAACCTCTAATATTGTTTTGGACACCATGCACAACACCTGTATCGATTTGCTGATGGTAGATATTAGTAAAATACAATGAAGAAGGTAATGGAAAAAGGTTAGTCGTTAATAAAATTCCTCTATAATATTATTGGATTCACAGATTAATTAGAAAATTTATTAATGGGGAGATTCTGTGAGCAGGAGTAAATTAGGTTTGTGACTCTCTTATTTAAGTCATCGTTTCCAAAAAAAAGTCAGATTAAAGACTAGAAACCTTTTAATATTCTACCACGGATGATTGTAGGGAGTCGTAAAAAAGTATTATATTTGCTAGATTTTGGTACTACATTGTAGATATTCTTATGACAATAGATCCCTTGTATGTTGTTCTACACAAAGATGGACAAGAAGCCACAAATAAACAATATTTACCATCTAATTCATGAAACAAAAGAGAAAATTAAGATGTGTACAATCGACAATCAAATATCAATGCAAGATGAGATAACAAAATGAGAAAACATATTTAATTTTAATATTGTTATTAATAATCTGAAGATTCTCTTTATTGGAGATTGATTTTGATTGTATTCCCTTGATTATAGAGATTGAGATTGATTTTTTTCTTTTCCCGCCTCACCTATATAAATATTTACATATAAGCAGATTAATTGTGATGTAGAGAGATTTTTTCCTTCTCTTCTATATGGTATCAGAGCAAGGTTAACCCCTTGACCTAATTTTTCATTTCTCCGTTTTCTGTCGCCACTATCAGAAACCCTAATAAGCCACCTGTTGTTGCATCACTACCAACCCTCTCCTTTTGGCCTCATCTAATCTATTGGATCTCATGCAGTTGGAGTAAGCAGATTGGAACTTCTTGATCGATCGACTGCTTGTTCAGGTGCTGCTGGATTGCTGGATAGGGAATCAGCCAACACTGTTCTAATATATTACTATTCAAGTTTCTGTATTTGAATCTCCTACGATGACGTCTTCAGATTCTAAACCTAATTTGACTACCATTGTCAAATTGAATGGGACAACTATCTCCTATGGTCGCGTTCGTTTGAACTATTCTTGGGTTCTCCCAAGGAGGATCATATTTTGTTTGGCCCTTGTGGCTCTAAAGATCCGAATATTCAGATTGGATTTCGAACAATTGTTCTGCTATGGCTTTACTTCTCAATAGTATGGAGTCCAACATTCTCATCTTTGTATATCGACACATTCGCCTTAACATTCTCATCTCTACAACTCTCATCTTCTACTCACTAAAATCATAGCCCAACATTCACTTTCATATAACATAGTAGGTCTAATCGTTGTTTTGTAAAAAATTTCTTTAAGCTTTAAAGATACTTTACGATCACAAACATCTCTCTTAATCCCGCTATTTTTTTGTAAAAATAATCTTAAATACTTAAAAATTCTCAATTATAAACAAATCTTTTCTTAACAATTGTCTCATTAAATTTAATATTACTAAATTTAAATTTTATATATTCTGCCTTTACTAAGTACAAACCTTTTACTTCTAGAATTTCCCGCTAAGACTCCAATTTAACATTTACTGTCTCATATACCACAACAATATTATTTACAAATAACATGCACGATATCATATCTTAGATATGTCCAGTGAGTTCGTCCATAATTAATGTAAAAAGATAGGAATTTAGAGTTGATCTTTGATGTAATTATATCTTTATGGGAAACACTTCGGTTAATCCACTTGAATTCTTTACTCTTGTTATTATATCCTTATACATATTGTTAATTAGTTCAATATACGCTATGCTAACATTTGTCTGTTTTTAGAATTCTTCATATAATTTTCCTTATACTCTATTATAATCTTTTTTAAGTCAACGAATACTTGCTTCCTTTCTCGATACTTTTCAATTAGTTGCTTAAGAAGATGTATAACTTCTATTATCGGCGCTCCAAGTATAAATTCAAATTGATTTTCGATCATCGTTCTCCTTTCTTAATCTTTTTTCTATTACTCTTCCAAAATTTCATGATATAACTTATTAGTTTAATACCCATATAGTTTACATAATTCTGTACTCCTTTATTCTTATATAAGGGAATTGAAGTACTTACTCTCCACTGATTAGATATTTTTTTTTCCATTTTCATCAGGTTGAATAGCTTTGTAAGCCATTCAATATCATATTTACTTATGCACGTCTATGCTTTTATCGGAATATGATTTGGTCCAATTACTTTTTCATTTTTCATCCATTTAAAACTTGATTTACTTTTGAAATTTGAATTCCATTAAAATTTAAATTTCTATACTCATTTACCTATTTAAATTATTTAAGTTAAGTTGGTCACTTTACCTTTATTAAAAAGTTAATGAAAATACATCTTTCATCGCTCTTTTATTTCCTCATCATTTAATAGTACCATATTATATTCATTTTTAATACATTTTATTTGGATAAGATCTCATCTCCCTCTCTCTCGCTTTAATTATTCTGTAAATGCCCATTTCCCCCTCTTTTGCATCCAATTTTCGATATAAGCATTCAGAATTTCATTCTTGGCGTCATTCACTACTTTCTTTCTCTTTCTAGTCTGTTGTATGCTTTTTAAAGTTTTTCTTGTTCTTACATGTGTATGATACTTTATAGGTGGTTCGTTTTTTTTTTACTTTCTCCTATACTTTCTCATTCTACCATCAAAATTCTTTATTTATTGGTGTATGTCTCTTTGACTCGCCGAGTATACTCTTGGCTATTATTTTTAACTTTAATGTCATCTTATCTCATGTCATATTTGAGTTGTCGTGTATTTCTCTTAATACTTATACCCCTACTCTCTTAAATATTTTTTGCTTCCCATCCTTTAACTTCTACCACTTAATTATAAGAGTTGTATATATTTTCTTTCTATTGATATTATGCTTGAAGAACATATCCAACATTATTAACCTATATACTATATTAGGTAGTTAAGTTTCTCAAGGGATGACCTTATAATATTTATAAATCTTTTTATTCTTCTGTCTAACTATAAGAATTGATTTTCAACTTAGTATTCCCACTTTTAAACATGACAAAGTGTTATTTTTTCTTAAAAAATATATGAGTTAGTATAAGGTTATATGCTATCGTAAAATCTAATATAAGTTTTTTTTTTTTATTTCTCGTTCCAAACCTATAACTTCCATGCATCCTATCATATTCATCATTTTTTACTCTATATATCCATTTAGATATCCTCCTATTAATATCATTTCATCTGGTGGAATATTTTGTAATACCCCATCTAGGTTGTCTCAAAATTTAGATTTGATATTTTTATTTAATCCTATTTGAGGTGCATATATGTTAATTACATTAATACTTTCTTTCGCCACCACTATATTGAGAGTTATAATCCTATCTTTCTTTCTAACTACTACTTCATTCTTTAGTGAATTATCGACAATTATACCTACTTCATTTTTTATTTCATTCCTTTTTGTGTATTCTAATTTAAATTTTGAATTCTCTATTATCTTTTCCTTCTCTCGTACCTAATTCGTCTCTTGTACATATAAAATATTTATTTTTCTCCTAATCATGATATCTATTACCTCTTTCGCTTTACCGTGAACATTCTTAGATTCCATGTTCAAAATTTTAGACAATTAATTTTCTTATAATGTTGGGCTATGACTATGAGAGTTGCAGAGATAAGGATGTTAAGGTGGATGTGTGGACATATGAGAATAAACAGAATAAGAAATGAGAGCATTAAAGAGAAAGTCGGAGTTGCATCTATTGAGGGAAAACTCCGAGAGACACGTTTAAGATAGTACGGGCATTCACTAAGACAACGAATAAATGCTCCAGTTAGACGATGTGAAGCTATGACAAATACGCATATCAAACGAGGAAGAGGAAGACCAAAAAAGACTTGGTTAGCAACAATAAAACAAGATAAAATTTATTTAAGTATA
>JBBMJZ010389311.1:0-14813 GCA_037833815.1 Zingiber zerumbet | reverse complement strand
TTCAAAATATCCTGGAGGTGAGCTACATGGATACAAGATGCAACACAATCTAAAACCTTATTGAGAGATACTGAAGTTTCTTCCATTTTATCTTCTCCTGTGGGAAAAAAATTCGCAGGTAAACTTGAGCTGCACGATTTTTCATAATAACTAAAATAATTTCACGAAACTTAGAGGAACAACTTGAAAAGAAAAATTTAACAATTATAAAATCAGAAACCCAATCAGTTGTGGTGCTTTAAGAGACTCTTGCGCTTGAGCTTTTCAATTTGGTCTATCCCAATGTATTCCTTGGATACTCAAGATCTCAAAAAGGATAGATGCAAGTCTTAGAGTTACTCTGTTTATATCAGTTAATGCGACATTCTGAGTCTACCCATTTTTTTTTTTTTCTCTTTTGTATGTCTGTGACTTCTAGTCCTGTTTCAGAAGTTCTTCCTGCACCATCTTATTCATCATTGCCACTTGTTGTGCTATCATGTACCTCTGTAAGAAACTGAATCAGCCTCTAAACAAGCTCCTGTGTCATCCTTAAATTGCTCCAACTAGAGACACTCGGGGTGTTCCTTTCTTATCATCTCCTAAGCCAAAAGTATTGAACTATTCCAGATCTAGCTCCCACAGTTTCTGACCATTCTGCTTCGACAGAGTAGAAGGCATTGTACTACTTATCACATGACATATGTTTCTCATGACTTCATGTCTCCAATTAGTATGCTTTCATGAACTGCTTTAATTAGAGGTAAATTCCTTGAATTAGGTAACAATCTTTGAGTACCTCACTTCTCTTTTTGCATGTCAATTACCACAAGTAAAAAGTTAAATATTGATGAAAAATCCTAAGGTACAGTAAGACGCAAAAATGGATAGAAGTTGAACTTATTTAACCATGAGATGATGGATATAACAGTGATTACATTTGTAAGCAAATCAGAAGAACAATATATCATAATTAAAATACAGCAATGTGTAAAATATTAGAATCATTTATGAGCACACTTATGGCTCCCAATAGCAAGGGAGTCATGCAACCATGATTGCAGTTGACAATAATGGGTTAACTCACCTCAAGTTCACATGATATCTACATGTTTCCAGCTAACATTAAGAAACCAGAGTGTATAGTTATGCTAATGCATGTGTGGTAATGCATGTAATGCCACATCTAGATTTGTAAGAAAACCGCATACTGCATGGAATCCATGTATGGATTCCATGAAGTCACGATAACATAACTGAGATGACAATAATTGTTTAGTTACATATAGCTCATATACTTTTGCATATTAGCATCCCACATTATCAAACCATGCTAGGAATAAAAGCAGTTCAGTGGCTATATTTAGAAACATAATTTTTTTTGGAAATTTATTATTGTTAGTTATTAGGGTGATTGGTGTAATGAGTTTAGTCACACATTGGTTTTTTTTATGTTTTAGGGTTTCAATATTGAGTCCTATGCATACATGTAATTATCCCTTTATTATAATACAATACAATATTTTCCTTCCCAAATTCTACAATTATTAAAATAACATTTTAAACTAATAGCCAAAAAAATGATATACTATCAGGCCTACATTTCTGCAGTAACAGGTATGAACATTCTCCTTGGATGAACTTCAAATATTTCCTGGTTGAACTTATTTATCAATGTATATTATGTTTAGAACAAAGTTTAAAATTTTGAGTTGTGCCAGAATTTATGGTTCAAATGATACGGTTTTGGTACCGTATCATATTGTGCCGATAAAATTTCGTTACTTTTTAAAATATAAATATATTAATTCTTTTTTCTATTTTTCCAGATAATCTGTCTCCTACATCTTTAAAGAGATACTTAGTCTTTGTTTACTAGAGGGAAAAAAATAATGGAGAAGGGAAGGGGACGGAAAGGAATTAATCGCAAAAAATATATTAAAAAAAAATAAAAGAAAGGAAAGGAAAAAAAAATCCCACGTTGTCGGTCAGCCTCACAGTTGGATGAGGCCGCTGCGCTTGTGCCAATGCTGGTTGGTAGGCGGAATGGTAATTCCACCCATGCTAACCGGCATGGCTTGGTATCTAATTCCGTGATTTGGAATGTGGTTACAAGTTAGATTCTTCACGAACATTACCTGCTATCAATTGATTACTAGAAAATAGACTTGGAGGTTACCTGTCTCAGTAACTAAGCTGATGGAACTAGTATTCATGGTCTTGGAGGCAATAGCCTGCTTACAAACATCATAGAGCATAGGAAATACACTGGTGAAAAACTCAGGGTTGTTGAATTCCTTCACAACCTGAAAATTTAGAGAACTGCAATCAGATATAGGGAAGTTAATTTTCTCAACAATGGCGATAATGTCTAGATTCGATGTTTTTCCTTGAAAAATCAGATAGGAATATGAATATTTAATTTCAGCAGATGCAGGAGATGGGAGTTCATGAATAATCTGCAAGCTTCAGACATTGCAGCTCCTGATATTGATATGATTTGAAAATGCAAATACAAAGGAGGACTCACAACCATGCAAATACAAACCTTTGAGATGATGAATAATTATTGTACCAGAAAAATACAAATAACATTGATAGGAAATTGTTCTTTCACAAAATTATAAGTAATAAATTAACTACTCATTCAAACTAGTAAATGTACAGAAAATATCAACGGTAATATACTGGTTGCATGGGAATACTTCTCTGGCATTTATCCATAAAGAAAAAAAAATTAGCAACACCTTTTATGTGTTTCACATGAATAACTATCCTAAATCTTGATGTTCCTACAATGCTTTACATAACTGTACTTGTGAAGTAAAAAGAGAAGAAAATTGCAGACTAAACTATTCTCAAACACAATGAGAATCAATTCATCATATCAATCATTTACTTAACACTATTCCATCAAAGTATGACCTCACATCACCATTTCTTGCCGCTCTCAATCTGCAAAGTATTTTAATTTTTTGAAATGCAAAACAAGAGAATGTCTTCAATCTGTAGGTGAGACTGAGGGATTATACAGTTAGAATAATTCACATTGGTTATCCATTTCTGTGCATTCATACATAAGATAATCCAAACTTGATATTTAAAGTTGCTAAAGCCAGCAAGGCACAATATTATTTTACCTGCTGAAGGCAAGAGAATGCTGCATCACGGTAAATTTTGATTTTCTTTGAGCAAGCAGACATCATTGCCTCTAGAACCAAAGAAGGCATGGTCGGGTCTTCAAGAGATATTGTTTCATGACAAGATGAACATAGTGAAGCTATGGCGTGTAGAATAACATCTTTCCCCTGAAAAATACGTATAAAACGGTTAGAAGAATTAGGACAAAGAAGATGAAACCTGAATATGTTGTTACCAAGTTGGCTTACATAGAAACCACAAATGAAAAGAACAAAAACTACAAAATGTGTAAAATCAGTGTCTGCTCAACTATCTCTCAAGAATTTAAGCATGTGCCCATTTTGCAAATTCTAGTAAACATATCATCTGATTTAGTGTTCTATACCAATGTATCATATCAAGTTTTGCATCCTGAAATTTAGAGCATAAATTTCAGAAATAATATGTTAAGAATTGTTTAGGGACTTGATACACAAAGTCCAACATCACCAGAATACTCAAAACATTTTGGTATCCACCATGACTTGCCACCTTCATTCCGTTAGCTGTAAAACTATCTTGAGCCTGCTCTTTGCATAACAAAAGAAACTGGTAAAAGCACACAGCTATGGAACACAGCTTACCGCTCTACTATATTTTTAATTCTCAACAGATACACAAAATCTTCACTTCACTATGCACATGCCTCTGACAGTTTCCCTTTCGTTCCTTTCCAGTCAAGCAACAGTTGGTATACTAATGCAGTATAAGGTTATGATCATAGAATCAAACGTAAGAGGGAACGAATCACAAGCATTTAATTGTTTCCATAGAGTTATAATCATGGAACCCGAAAAGGATAAGACCCCATTCTAAGTGAAATACTGATATCCTTGTGTATGTTGATAAAGGAAGCCTTGCAGTACCAGAGGGGGCAAAATTTGGTTGTGCTGAAGTTGAGTAATATCTACGTGGGCAGATTGAAGAAATGGAGTATCCTTGCCCGAGCCAGTCCAGCTGGGTTGGGCATGGGTTCATGCCAGGCCATGTCCAACTGGCTCACAGGAAGCAGGGTCAGTGCCTGACCAGAGCCAACCTCTGGTTTGGGCCACACAGATGGCCGTTTGCAGCCTGGCCCATTTTCCACCTCTACTACTAAATTATACTATTATGGGGTAATGCACCCTACAGAACAAGGATGAAGACATGAAAGATAGCTAAAGTGATGCGACTAACTTGATAGACATGGGGAAAGCGCAATGCAATAATCACAAATTTTCAGTGATGGTGAAACAAATCTAGAATCATAATAAAAAGTTAATAGTGGTAGACAGGTTTTGTTATGGATATGAGCATATTCCACAGGCAATGTCAAATTTGTGAGCTTGTCATAGAGAACTCACCAATCTCAAACAGTCACAGCAAATACAAACATCTCAATGTCAAGTTTGAGATGAGTGTATCTTTTTCTCCAGCGACTTTGGAAGGCTCTTCCCCGGTCTCCTCTTCTTCTTAGTGGCGGTCGTCCACTTGTGGTAGATGGTCTCTCTCTGGTGGTTCTTGAGTGGATTTGGAGGGTGCAAAGAGGATATCCTACTGGCTATATCGGAGTGTTCTTCTCCGGCATAGGGGTTGTCTTCTCACCGGTAATACAGCTCATCTCTCTCCTTGTTTCCTTGGTTTTCTTCCCACCCCTACTTCTCCTCTATACTGGTGCCTGGAGGAAGGTCTCTGATCGGTCAAATTCCCATTGCTTCACACATTGCCGAAGGTTTGCCGGCATTTTTCAAATTCTGTGAAAATTCAGGCCGGTAGATTCCATAGAAGGAATTTCTTGGAGCAATTATTCAACATTAATAGGCATTAATTCAAAAGATATTGGCTTTAATTAGAGAGGTGCTTAATTGGAAGTCTTTGGTGGTATTTCTGATTTGGTTTCGGCGAGGACCACACATTTTGCTTGGATGGTGCTTCTAAATTGATGGTTACACATTACTCTTTCATTCGATTTGGATTGACTTTGCTTTTGCTATTCTTACTTTGAATGTCCACGTGGCAACATCAAGATGGGAAGGAAAAAAAAAACCTTAAATATTCTCCTTTGAGTCTCACCAAGGGCCCACATGCTTTGTCATTTGAGGAATCAAGATTTGCCAAAGTGGAGGCTGCAGCACACTTGACAGAAAATGGATTCAATGATAGTTGCGATGGGGACACGTCAAATCATGCTGAGGTAGCAGACCAAGCCTCCAATGTGGTTGGACACGAGCACGTTGACTTGGAACACCAAGATGAGGTGGACAATGCAGCTAATGTGGCTAACTTCCCACATGGGTCAACTGAACCTCCCCTTCAAGATCAGGCACAAGTTGAAGCAAATGAGCCACCGATGGTGGATGAGGATGTTCAGGTGAGAAATCAGCCAACTCCGGCTGTGGACAACTGTCAAGCTGAAGCTAACGAAACGACAGTTGCTGGTGCGCAGGGGAATCATCCACCACAAAAGAAGTCTTGGGCAAATTTTTTCAAAGACAATAGGAAGACAAAGCTTGCTATGTCACTTGATCAAAATGAAGCCAAAGGAGAAAGAATATCCTTTGACTATGATGGCATTGATGGCATGGAGGACGCGGTGGGTTTCAGTCTAGTTGGTTGCTTCATGGGACGACGTCTAGGCATAGATGGGGTCAAAATTATAGGTGCTCGATGGAGGATTTCTCATAAATTTTTCTTGCATAAAAGTGGTTGGGTGGTATACCCGTTTTGATAGAGAGGAAGATCGGCAAAAAGTCTTGCAAGGAGGACCCTACTTTGTCTTCGGAATTCCAATCTTTTTGAAAATCATGCCAAGATGTTTTCTTTTCAATGAAGATGAAAGACTTGTCCTTGCTTGGATCCAAATCCATGGTCTACCACCAGACTGTTGGACTCAAAAAGTATTAAGCATGACTGAATCAGAAGTAGGAAAGCCGTTGTACACCGACAATCTAACACGAACAAGAGAACACTTGGAGTATGTGTGACTCTAGGTGGAGAGTCCAACCTTTGAGGAAAGAGTTCATGAGGTGCCTATTACTTTGCCCACTGGAGTACAAGTAGATCTATATGTTATCTATGAAATGGTGCCAGATTTTTGTCAAATCTGTAAGAAGGTTGACCATCGATCGGAGACTTGCCGTGGAGGTGTTGGCCCGTCCGAACAGCAACACAACCGGCTGGCACAGACTATGCAAAATGATAGGAATGGCCAAGGCCCTGGAAGACAAAGATCACAATCAGTAAGGAGTCAAGGAAGGACGAGGACTAAGGACCATACTCGGCAACAATGGAGACAAACACATCAACAATCAAATGTTGGAATTCCAATAGTGCATAATGAATTGGCAATAGTGGAACTTCACAGTCCAATTACGGTGGCTATTGAAATGCAGGACTTATAGATTTTTGCACAAGCTTGTGGTTTGGTGGATCTCCGGTCCATTGGATGTCGCTTTACATAGTCTAATGGTAACATTTCTTGCAAGCTAGATAGAGCTTTGGTTAACTCATTTTGATTGATGGCAAATTTTGATGCGTATGTGGAGTTTATGCACCGGGATGTCTCTCAGATCACTCATGTGTCAGTGTGCACACATTAGTCAAGGATCGGCCACCAAATAGACCCTTTAAATTCATCAATATGTGATCATTGCATAAAGATTTTGAGAAGGCTGTGAAGGACTCATGGGCAGCCCCGGCAATGGGAAATGTCCAATATGTTCTCAAGACAAAGATGTTCTATTTGAAAGGAGAAAAAATTTGGGCACATTTCAGAGAAGGCAAGAAGGGCGAAGGAAGAGTTGGAGGAGGCACAAAGAGGCATTCTAGATGGTGATCCTACTCCTATGGAGTACAATCACACAAGGAAGCAAACCAACCTACTAGCCGAGGTGGAAAGACAATTTTATGAACAAAGGGCAAAGAATGTTTACTTGAAGAGTGCAGACAACTGTACAAATTTTTTTTTATGATGTGATGAAAAGGAATAACAAGATAAATGCAATTATTACACTCAAGAAATGGAATAGGGAACAAACCACAAGTATAGGTAAAGTTGCAGAGGAATTTGTTGACTACTTCCATGGCTTACTCGGTCAAAAGGAGGTATGCAGAATTCTGGACAGCAATAAGCTCATGGGAAGGAAGCTAACCATGGGGCAATTTGAGAATTTATGCAAGCCAGTTGAACTTGAAAAAATAAAGGCTGCGTTATATGATATTGGGTGTAGAAAAGCCCTGGGCCTAGACGGCTACGGTTCGAAATTCTTTACTTCATCTTGGGATATTGTTGGTAATGATCTTATTGCAGCTGTGCAAGAATTTTTTCAAAGTGGTTGTCAAATCAAGCAATGGAATTACTCTTTGATCTCACTCGTGCCAAAAGGTGACCATGCTGTGGAGCTTTCGGATTATAGGTCAATTTCTTGCTGCAATGTATTCTACAAAGTTATTTCGAAGATACTTGCTAGCCGGTTATAGGAAGTCTTGGATTTCTTATTATATCCGGCTCAAGTAGCATTCATCAGGGGGCGTTCTATAGGTGATAACATATATTTGACCCAAGAATTTCTCTGGAAGTATGCACGCAAAAGGGCTTCTCCTAGATGCATGATCAAAATAAACTTGAAAAAAACTTTTGATATGGTGGATTGGGATTTCCTTATGTTGACACTCGTTGGTTTTGGTTTTCCCCAACGATATTGCAATTAGATAAAGGAATGTGTCACTACGGTATCTTATTCAATTTCTTTAAATGGTGGCATATATAGTTTCTTTAGTGGTAAAAGAGAACTTGGGCAAGGGGACCCCCTCTCTCCCTTGTTGTTCGGCTTATGTATTGAAGTGTTATCGAGGAAGCTCAAGATCACCGCAACATCTTATTTATGCGGATAATTTAATGTTGTTTAGTCGAGCAGATATATCATCTACACAACACAGTGGAATGTTTAGACCACTTTGGAAGGATTCGGGACTATGGGCAAACCCTCAAAAGACACAAGTTTATATGGTCGGAGTGGATGCAAGTTCAAAGAGACAATTTCTTGATCTCATGAGGTTCCAAGAAGGTTCATTTCCTTTCCGGTACTTGGATATCCCATTGGCGGCGCAAAAGATAAGGATTGCTAATTATGGGCCTCTCCTAGATTCTATCACAAGAAGGATAAATGTTTGGCCTAAGAATACTTTATCATACGCCGAACGTTTGGAATTAGTGGGTACAGTTCTTCAAGGTATGGCGTGTTTTTGGCTCTCAATGCTTCCAATTCCTAGTGGAGTACCTGACAAGATCAAAGCAATTTGTCGTATGTTTGTTTGGTCTTCAAAGCACCCACCTATATCTTGGTCCAAAATTTGTTTATCAAAACAAGATGGGGGTTATGGACTTAGGGACCTTCTTGCAATGAATGAGGCTTTGTTAAGTAAGATATTATGGGATATCAATGCCAAAACAAATTCCTTATGGGTCAAGTAGGTGCATCAACACTATATCAAAGGGGTTGATTCTTGGGCATGGGAAATCAAGGCTTCGGACCCGCCCTTGATCAAGAGACTTATAGAAATTCGAAACAAGATCTTAAAAGCCTCAAATGGACTTGGTAGAGCAAACATGACATTGATGGATTGGTTTGTTGGTGAAGGAAAAGGAGTTGCAAAAGCTTATCAATTCTTCATGCCAAGGAGTTCGAAGGTGGCTTGGAATTCTATAGTATGGAGGTCGGAGATCATGCCAACGCATCGGTTTATCTTATGGATGCTAGCAAATGGTAAACTAAGAACCAAGGAAAAAATGGAATATGGACCAACAAAAAATGTGAATTGTGTCGGCATCAAGAAGAATCAAATCACCACTTGTTTTTTTAATGCTTTATGACTTGTGGTTTGTGGAGCAAAGTGAAGTAATGGTTGGACATTAATTTGATTTTCCACTCCTTTGATGAATTACAGCAGGTCCTTGGGCGGACTACACAGATGGTAACCGGAAAACAAAGGCTCGATACCTATGCATCTCAAGCATGATCTACTTCATATGGGAAGCTCGCAATAAAAACCGATATCAAGGGGTTGCTCCAGATGTTGCATGGATTTTCCGCAAAATTCAAATCCATGTCCATCAGTTTGTGGATCTTAAAGCCAACATAGTGCTTCTTATTTGGCTTTGCATGGTTTTGGTTGGTGATAGCTATATCATGAGGTGAAATGGCTGATTTGAGTTTGTGATTGCTGTCCGTGTTTCGTAACTGCCAACATGTTTTGTTGGTGTCCGCAAATGAGCTCTTAGTCTTGTTGATTCGAAGCTACTGGAATTGTCCGTGTTATTGCCTAAGGAAGACACTTGTCGTTTGCATTGTTGATTGGCTCTGGATTTCACCGTGTTATGGCTGTCCGTGTGAGCTTCACGGTGTTTGGTTTGTGTAAGTAAGATGCATTGCTGTAGCTTTTGGTGTGTATGCAAAGGCCAATATGGACTTATGCCCGTTTAATGACACTTGTAGAGTGGATTGACTATATTGTTGCATGCAAGATAGATGGTGTGGACATCTCAATGGGTGACATGTGCCCATGTGATGTTTGATTATAGGCAGGTTTTCAGTGTTGAGTGTGGATTATGGAGTTTACCTCAGCTGTAGTGGCTTAACTCCTTGACATTTTGTATGCCTGATATGCCGTTTGACAGTTTTTACCTCTCAAACTGATTTTATATACATGTACCTTTTTCAAAAAAAATGGCCATGACTCTCACTTTCTATTTCTCCCTGTCCCCTTAAACATACATCTCGTTCACAAAATAGAAAACGAACTCACAATAGAATTCCCTTCATGTCGAGAACAAGGCCTGCTACATGAAACATGCATTAACAGACAGCCACCTAAACTGATAGGCAACCAATGAACTCCTCCACCATAGACACACCAGATACAACCTGAAAACAACTTACCACCCTGATGATTTATCAATTGTCATACACCAAGATCATAACAAGATGACAGGTTTTAGGGCATATTTTTCTGGATATAGCCCAGGTTAAACCTAAATTATTCAAGGCTTAATAATCCTGGTAAAATAATATAACTGTGCATCTATAATGACATTTTCTTGGTGTAAAGAAATAATCCACCCAAGATGCATGCTATCGTCCATTTATGAACTGTCATTGCCATCATCAAGTCATGCTATCCCAAATATTTTTGTCGATTGCACTGATCTTATCCCTCAAATGAAATCTACACAAGGTGCTAGGTCATGAATCTAAATGTTCTGATGTGAAAGAGTGAATATTATATTGTTAAGCAATACAAAACTGTTGGAAATCTTACTCCAATTAGACATCACAACCAAAGAAGCAGTAGATAATATACCAGTTGAATACCGTTTACAGCCACACTTTCACACAAACTTCAAATAGTTCAAGCACTAGAGATTTCAATTTAAAAGAAATTATCAGAACTTGATTTTAATTTGAGAAATTTGATCATTGTTATATTATTACTTCAAATATCATTTTTTTTAGAATGCAATAAAATCTAAGCCAAAAAAAGGTTATACATAAATATAATGTATGCATAAGGCAAGCAGACCATAAGTGATGCAAGATTGATTGATTATTCATAATTTTAAACATTTAATACCTCCCAAAGACGACCAGGCAACTCCTTCAGAAGGCACCTGAGCAGATTGAGATGATGAGGAGAAAGAGATTCACCAAGGATTTCACTAAGCTTCTGAATAGCTTTAGCTGACTGTCATAAGAAAGAAACAAGGGATCAATGGCAAATAACTCTAAATAATAAACAATTTCCAAAATATGTACATGTTGCATGAGTGAATATCTTCAACGAATACTGATAAGAGTTTAGACTTGAACCATTACAGTAGTTGAACTGAGCAGTATAAACTTGTATCAACAGATACAATCAGACTATATAAACTATAAAATGGCTAAAACCAGCAATACTGCTCAAACTTATGTATATTGTTCATTAGTTAGATGACTACATACATGGTATGAGTGATGTAAGTCAAGAATTAAAACCATACTCGGTTATCTATAGCAAAGCAAATTTATTTACCTTTCTTTTACTTGCCCAAGATGATGAAGCAAGAGAATCGCAAAGAAGGGCAACAACTTCACCCAAGTATAATTGAAGAGTGACTCTTTCACTACTAGAATTCTCTTCCCAGAGCTCCTCAAATATAGTACCAATATCTTTTTCATCCTCAAACCTACAAAACCATGTAGACAAAAAAAAAATAGCCTTCAACTCTTGTATCATTGATTCAATCACAGAAATAGAGAGAATTTCAAAAAAGAAGAAAGGAAACAAATTGAACAACTTAAAATCAAGAGGAATGCATTGAGCTGCCTTATAAATGTTGATTACATTAAAGGAAGAATAATAAGGGAATGAATGGCTACGTTAATTGAATCATTACTGTTCTGATACAGGGGAATTTTAAACCATTCAACCCTAGGAAGCCCCCTCCTAGAGAGAGAGAGAGAGAGAGAGTTGTTACAGATATTCCCTCGCTATTACATGTATTTACACTTTAGTTGATGACCATAACAATAACAAAAGAAATTGGGCATGTGGCTAGGCAATATCTCATTGATATCTATTCTTTGCTATCAGTTCACTGAGTTTCCAAGATTCTGACATTCCAATACCATGTCCAATGAAATCACATTCATAGTTAATCATATTGAAAAGCTGGACACAGAAATTTAGCCCCTTCAACTGCAAGGGTTAGAGCATGAGCTTTCAATCACTAGATCATTACTCAAGAAACTTACGCTGGACCATAATGCTTCTGGGTAAATGCTAAAAAGGAGGTTGAGTCCAAAGTTTGAAATATTAGTCTAACTGGTGGGATCATATACAAATTAGTTCTTACTAGTTCGGCCAAGTATCAGAATTGATGAGGAATCAAAGAAATTGAAATACTGATTTGTAATTGAATGATGTAATCCATGTGTCTTCCTTTATGTTTGTCTAAACAACTATTATATCATATAAATTTTATGCTTTTAGTCATAATTTCATAGTCACCATACACTTGAAAGGCATGTTGATATAACTATTATTGGTTTTTGAATTTGTATCAAATCTGTATCAACTGCAACATGCTTTGTATCACTCATATTGGTATCATATCACCCAAATCATGGATTGCTGGTATCCACCAGTATTGATCAGCAAGCGCAATACTTTACATTTTTCGTTGTGTTGATCCTATACTCAACAAATTGAATTCTCAAAATTGTATGTTTGGTTAGTATCTTTTCACTAGCCGTCGGAGCATAACAACAATTAAGCCACAATTGATATACCTAGTAGAACTCTACCTTCATTTTGATTATACTTATCAGTCTAGTATTTGTAATACAGTAATCTACAATGGTAACTGGTATGCAGCAGGAACTGAAAAACTAGAGTTGAAAATAATGCAAGAAATCAGAAACAGATATAACAATGACGACAATAACCAACCCTTGTCCCATTAGGTGGGATTAGCTATATGGATCTTCCTACATCATTGAACTCTATCCCTAACTATATCATCATCTATATTTAAATAAATTTTATCATATTTTATAATTGCTAATCAAGTTTTCTTTGATATTCCTCTTATTTGCAGAAGGAATAGATATAAGGAATGATAAATGTACAGGACATCTATCCTAAATATTAAGGATGTAAAAGAACAAATATAGATTATTTGACAAACACAAACCTGGAAAGAAATACTACAGGAACAACCACAACTTGGTATCCACTAAGGACACCAGCCGCAAGACTTGAATAAGCTTTCAGAAGAATAGCACATGAAAGTTGGGCATTTCTTTCACCGTAATGTAAGGTAGCAGTGTCTTCAATGACTTTTTGAGCCTGAGATGGGTTTGCATGATTCAGAATGACAGCACAAGCAACTGCAAATGCTCTCTTTAAAGAACTACTTTTCTCCTCAAGAACAGCATGATAAGTGAGTTTTAACAAACTTCCGGTAAAAGCTTTGATATCAGAAGCTACTTGCTCAACCAACAATGTAATGAAGCTTGCAACACCCACCCTGCAGGAACAGAACAATATGTTATAGAATACAATCCAAGAACACACCTTAGTTTGTAACAGCACTATTCACTTCATTTACAGAAGATGGAAAAAAACAGAAGAGCATAAAAGCATTAGAAATTTATCAGATGCAAACAGCATGTATAAAATGCCAAGCAAAGATTAAATTTGTATGAAATATTTAATTATTTGGAGTAATTATAAGATAGATTAATGACAGACATGTCGAAGTCACTCCATTTGCAACATGGTCTTCATCTACCACTCTCATGTTAGATCAGACCCAATTTGCAATTGAGACTCCTAGTAGGATACCAACACTCCACAAGTAAAAAAACAATAACTAAAAAAAAAAAGGCATCAACCACTATCCAACAGAAATCTCAAACACAGAAAACAAATTAAATCTTGCAAGGGTGCTGGAGCAAAGAATAGTTGCCTTGTATATGTTTTCTAATCCTTTGTGCTAGAATTACTGAATTGACATAAGAGTGTATTAATGTAAGTCTGAGAACTGAACATATTTCACCAAGACATCATCAGGGCATTCAACTTATCACTATCAAAAAGAAAGGTCCCATCAAACATGAGGGGGTGGCATAATTATTTCTACATAGAAAAAAAGAAAATATATGTACAATGAACAATAGAGGAATCATCATTGACTCAGCATGGCAGTCACCACACAAACTTTCTCATCTTTGATAACCTAGTATAAAATGAGATTCAAAGCCTTGGATAGGGTTAATAGAACCAAGGTTTAAAATCTCAACCCGTGCTAATGTTTCGGTCCCGGATCAGAACGATACGGTTTCAGTATCGTATCGTGTCATACTAATATAGTTTCAATATTTTTTAAATATAAATATAAATGTATATTAATATTTGATTATTAAAGATGTTTATATTTTGATATGTTGAATTTATATTTTAATATTTTCTCATAAGATAATGCCTATTAAAGATAAGTAATTATTCAAATTCAAAACTAAATTTAAAATTATAAAAAAAAATTATAAAATTATTTGAAAATTTTAAATTATTTTTTATGTATTTGTAAATTTTTAATTTTAAAAATTTTATTTGAAATGTTTAAGAATTATATATATATTTGTAGATTATTTTAAATTTATGTTTAATTTTAAAACTATTTAAAAATTTTAAATTATTTTGTAAAATATTTATTAAAATTTTAAATTATTTAAAAATTTGAAATAATTTTTAATATTTTATAATTATTATTAATAATAGTTTATTTATAAAAAATAGATATTTAAAAATAAAAAATTAACTAAATAAAAAAAATTAAAAAAATCATAGTTGCGGTGATCCGAGGAGACCATTGCTGCACCGCTATCCTTGAGAGGATTTTAGGAATATATAATATTTTATTAGATTTTTTTAGAATTTTAAATTAATTTTCATATATTTTTGGGATAATTTAATTAGGATTTTAAAAAATATATATTTAATTATTTATTTAAATTAGAGATAATTAGATCACTTAAAAAAATTATAACATAACTAAAAATAAATAAACAGATAAAATTTTTATTATATATTTTTAAAATTAAAATAAATAAAATATTTAATTAATTAGATAA
>JBBMJZ010389275.1:0-14823 GCA_037833815.1 Zingiber zerumbet | reverse complement strand
CTGGCAACCTAACGCAACCCTCCTCCTTTATCCGGGCTTGGGACCGGCCATGACCGGTCATCATGGGCGGAGTTAATACATTTGTAAGAAATAAAAAAAATAAATAATAAGAGGGAAAAGAGAAAAAGTTTAAATGATAATCAAGAAATTCATTTATCAATTTTTACCTTCAATCAGTAGTTGTACATAGACAATATCTTTCTGGTACAAGACATTAAAAGGTTCCTTGGTTTTATTTGGCCAACAAGAGAATGTTAGCTCCAACAGTGAGCAATTATGGATAACAACACTTGCTGCGTTGAACAACAAGCAATAATCTGAGTAAGGGGTGGGAAAAGGCCGAAGGGATTGCTATAAATCATTGTTCCTATTGTGAAAAGTGGAATTGCTCCTGTGAAGAGAGGAAACAAAAACTTTCTACTCTTGATGCTTGCCATTGATGACTGGGAGATGAAGAAAGTTGGTTGTTGTTGGTTGGCTGAAAAAAAAATGAAGAAAACAGCACATTGTTGTCATCATCAAAGAAGAATAGAGTAGAGGGAATAATAGAGAAAATAAAGGGAGAAGGAAAAAGGAGAAAAAGTCGACATCATGAGGCGGTGGGTTGCTGCGTGAGGGGAGAAGAAGAGGAAATTCTAAGTTTTCTCAAAAACACTCTCATGAACTTGATTCAGCTATAACTTTAAAGTCTAAATCAATCCTGATTTGAACCAATATAATTCTTATCTTCATGTCTACTTGATGGATTTAGACCGAACTCAATCCAATTTAAATTCCACATTTTCATTTCAGGTTTGACGATTCAATTTGTTTATTTAATTTAAAATCTAATATTTAACAAAGTTTTCAACAAATTTAGAATTCTAAACATATCATACTAATATTCTAAACATTTCAGGATGGACTAATTTTTGGCTCCCTCTAGAAAGTGGGCATGAGGAGAGCAACTACTAGGTCTCACCTTAGGTCCCAGCCTGGGTGGCAGTGTCCCACTTGTCATATCCAAGTGGTACTTCTTTATCATTGGTGGGGAGCATGAATCTAGTTTGGTCCACCAGATGAAACTCCATTGACCCTTCTAGTAGTTGAAATAATCACTGGAAAATAGAGGCGGTTAGACCATGTTGTACCCTTTTTGATGGTTCATTCAGAAATCTTGCAAGGAAAAAATGAGAAAAAAAATGTACCAAGGATTAGTCTTGGATTAATAGTGTGGAAGAAAAAGAATAAAAAAATGAGAGAAATAAAGTGAAATTATTTTTTCTCGAATGGTGGTACATCAATTCAAAGTGGCTTGGGTTGAAATGTATTGGAGGGGATGAATAGCGCGTCACTTTTTCTCGTTTTAAAACTTCTTTTATCTCTTTTTCAAATTAAGCAGCAGAAATAGATAGGAACAAAACACAACACAATAATACCTTTATTTTATTTGGTCACAACTTGTAGCTGCTAGAAACAATCCACTAATTGTCTGAGACTGGTCTTACAAAAATCTATAGAAAGGTAACACATTTAACATTCCTTCATAAGATGAAGAGAGAAGACGAAATGGATACATTAAATATATAGACAAACGAAAAGACAATCCAGAGCTTGAGCACGGTTGTCGGAGCAACATCTCAATGTAGAGATGATATTTCAGATAGAGGAGCAACAAGAGGACTTGAGCAATGGATGAAGAAGCTTTGGCTTAAAGGCTTCTTTTATAGATTTGGATTAGTCTATTGATCTGCCTGATCGGTATATGATCACGTTGGAAACCGGATTCAGATCTCGTCGATCAGCCTACCGATCCTCAGGATCAGTCTATCGATCTATCTGTCCTCCAACCTATTTCCACCACATCAACTTGTCAATGAGGATCCTCTGCCACATCAATGTCATTGTCCTTATCCGTAATCGGTCATTCTGACACATCAGTTGGTCAAACTCTATCTCTTCACCACATTAGCACGGTGATCTTTATCCTATGCCACATCAGTAATCTAAGACTCAACTAGTCCACGTCAGCACACAGGATGACTTGGTCGACATCAACATTTGGTCGACCAAACGAGGCTATCGATCTATTGAACCTTTTTGGCCTGCTGATCAAGCCGATTGGTCTACCAATCCTGTAAAACCGAGTTAACACAGTAATATACAAGATTTAAGGCATATTGAATTTTGATAATTATCTAACTGTTCGATCTCAACTTTGAAATTCAAGTGAACCCCTTAGTCAAACCGCCACCTAAGGTTGCCCCTATAAAGATAACTCATCCTTACCTATCCTTCCTCTTGGAAAAACCATTCCACTCCAAGATCTTACCTCAACTTACCGTTGGCTAAACCTTTGATCCTCTAGATCCGTTTGGGCTTTCCCTGCTTAGCATCGAATACTTGACCCCCAGAGCTTTCCAACTTGATCTCCAGTTCTCACTGACCCATCAAGTATCTCTTGCTAGATGCTTAGTCTACTGACTCATCTAGGCTTAGACATCTTGTATCCTTGTTCTGTTAAAGTTTTCTTGCCTAGTATCTAATCCAGTTGGTCTATTATGGCTTTAACTTGTCTAGTATCCATTCAATCTGACCTACTAAGACTTCCCAGGTAGAGCTACCTATACACTTGAGAACCTTATTAGATCATAATTAAGCTTAATTTTGAATATTTGTCAACATCAAAATATAGTTTTGATTATCTGGTACTCCCTTCACTAACATAAACAACAATGGAGATAGCCCACTTTGAGGGAAATAATTATACTTGGTATAAAGATTTATAATAACAATTGACATATAATCTTTGGCATCAAAAGTGGTTCCATTCATTTACATATGTTTTTCATCAACATATGATTTATGATTTAACATATGGTATAAAGACTCCAAGTTGTTGAATGATTAAGGGGGAGGCAAATTCAAATTTGAATTTTGCCTATGTTTCAACAATTGATACCATTCCAAATTGATATATATTTTAAGTCCCGTACCTTGATTTAATTGGTTTTATAATTAAGTGATTCTATCAATTGGTAGCATATATGCTATTTTACAAGTGGTACAATTGGTCTTTACAAGTGTTTGGTACCAAGAAAATTTGAATCTTGAGTTTTTATATGCATGTGTTTACAAGTGGTATTTTTCTTGTTGATCTTGCAAGAAATTTTAAAAGTGGTACTTTTCTTATTAGTTTTACAAGTGACATTTTTATTGATTTTTGATGTATATTAAAGGGAAAAAAATTGGAGGGTTTAAGTTACAAACCTTCCATAACTCAGTCTAAATTAGTTAGAAAATAGAATAGTTAGAAATGTTCCAAAAGGGAGAGAAAATGAATAATTAGAACTTTCATTAAAAAATAATTTTTAAATATTCTAATTTTACTATATTTAAAATATAAAGGGGAAGACTAATAGTGTAATCATATCCTAAGTAGTCGAGTTTGACTAATTGATATTGGAGAGATTATTGATATAATTATACCCAAGTAGTCGAGTTCGATCAAGTGACTTTGACATTTGAGCAAAGGTTTATGTTAGACTTATATTGTGTATTAATAAAGTTTGTTGTGTGCATGTGTAGATTATGTGACAAAGCTATTGTAAGAATAATGGATAAAGGCCAAGTGAGTCAAAATTGGCTAAACACTTGTCAGCTAAAAAATAAATTCAAGTAGATCGAGGATCAGATATTTAAGCAAAAGTAGGTCAAGAGTGATCAAATGCTTTGTAACTAGAAGTTTTGGTAATCAAAGTTGACGAATACTAAGTAGACGAGGAAAGAGGTGATATCTCTTGGCAAGGAAGACTTGAAAGTAAGATTTCTTGGCAGATGAAGAAGTCCTAGAGGTGAGGCTTCTTAGTAATTAACTCTTAGTAATTTGTGCAGATCAAGTGAACCTATATTTGGTGATTTAGGTTGAACTTGACTCAAGGAAAAAAAAACAATCTTAGATTGATTGTCATTGATGATCTAGTCGTTTGAAAGTTGAGTTCAATCGACTCAAGATGATTTGCTCACGAACGTAATATTTTTGTTTGAAGTGGAATCAATTAGCAATTGACAAGGATAAAGTTAGTCTATTACCGAGTCGACTAGAAGCTTGACAGGAAGGTTATTGATTTAATAGAGGAAGGTTGGAACCATTAGACAACTTACATGATACTATGATTCAATCAACTAGATTGAATCGTTTGAAGTATTCATTAGGGCATCTACAGTGGGAGGTTTATGGTCTACCATTTATGTTATAAACCTCTCAATAAAAACCCCTCCCCCATTACATAAATAGGGTTTATAGTTTTTTTTATAAACCTGTATCAAAATCTTGGGACCAGGTTTATAAAAAAAATAATGGAGAGAGGATTTTAAAAGAAGTGAGATTTTTAAAAGAGATAGGTTTTATGATAATGGAGAGAGGTTTTTAAAAGGAGTAAGATTTTTAATTTTTGATGTGATAATGATGTAGCGGAGTCTACATCTCTTAAAGAGGTTTACGACTACGGATGCCCTTATTGGGCAAAAGTTTGATGCAACCAAGGATTCACTCAATTGGAAATGTAGGAGTCAATTGTTTTCATTCACAAGACTTGTTCTATGGTAAAGCAAAGCCTATTGGAAGGCTATAAATATGGGACTAAGGGGAGCTTGCGAAGACTATTGAAACTCATCATTCTAAAGCTTTTTTCTTCTTTTTTTTTTTATTATTTGTTTGTTAAGTTTAAGACTTCTACTTAGCTTGATCTTGTTTTCAATTTTTAATTGTCCTTATGATTATCTTATTTGTAAGAAGAAGAACTGTCAAATGTTTTTTCGCTTATTGAAGGAGAAAATATAATGGAAGTTCAGGAAATGACTCACAAGCTAAGTTATATGACATGAAGTAAACACTAGAGTTCGATCCATACCATATAAAATTAATGTGTTAATAACTTTATTTATTTATTTATTTATATTATTATTTCTATATTTTCACCATACAACTAGCAATAACTTTGATTTGAAAATTAAATTCTCAGCTCATGGCGATTCATCCTCCCTTTTCTAGTCATTAAAATAATCCTATAGGAAGATCATTAATAAGACGTAATAATTCCCATGTATAATATAAATTTAATATTTTTATGGTACATAATCATATTCGGTTGATTGAATGACATGGAAAATTTGGAATGTGATTCTTGTTTATTTAGGGACAATTATGTATTCAAATTCTGAAATGTCTACGTCAGTAATGAAAATATAACTGTCCTATAAAAAGCATAATTAAGCCTACCCACGTGGCAGTTCCCAGGGCGTAGCGTAGACGGTGGGTGCATGACATCTCTGGAGAGGTCGATTCTCAAGAATTGACAACCTGAGTTTTATCCCACCATGCGCCTATGACCGGTATACCTGTATGAACCTCCCTCAATATTTATGGGGTCAGCACTAGAAGGACCGCTGAGATAACGGATATTTTTTCTTTTCAGAAACCAGAGACAATTGAACATCTTGCATCTGGCTAAAATCCACGGGTAAATAAGATTCTCACCGAACGACATTGTGCAATTGAAACGAACTGGCTTTATTCTTATAAAATAAGTAATTATATTAGATGGAGGCTGTTGCTGTTCCACTTCCTCATCTTCTTTGACTCATATTTTAATGGCTCGATGACCCACAGAAATTAATATTATTCTTGTATTTCACTTTCAAAGCATATCCAACCCTTTTCAGTCAATCTCTACTGTTTGGAATTCGGCTCTGTTTTTGCACACATTCCTCGTTGAGAGGTGATTGATGCCATGGAATCGGACAAGGCCACTTGGAGCTAGCAGCGTGGTCCAATGAGTGCCATACAAACACCCCACCTTTAATTTTGGTTTTATCCCTACGGATTACACAGCAATTTGACTATAACAATTTAGTTAAACATGTTGGCTATAATAGCATAATGAAGCAATGTTGATTAAGTTGGAGCTAAATCAATCTTGACAAAGTAAAAAATAATAATATTTTCTATGTGCAGTAACTTTTTTACATTGTCAATGAACAAGTTTCAATGTTATCTTATGCATTTAATTTGTAGTCAAACTTAATACAAATAGTGTTGATGAAACCACAACCACATCAGTAAAATTGCACACTGACACATGAATGGATCGTCAAAAATCTATAGATGTTATTAACTCGGGAGTTCAAACCTACTACTCCAGATATTTAATAAATATTTGTTCTTGTTTATTTATTTATAGAAGAATATATCAAAGTGGATTAATTCATCTAATGCAAACGTCAAAAAAGCATATCATATGGCGACACTCATCTTCCTCTTGCAGTGGTACCATGATTTTCAACTTTGTTGACAAAGTTCATGTTTAGGTCAG
Source organism: Zingiber zerumbet (assembly GCA_037833815.1). NCBI lineage: Eukaryota > Viridiplantae > Streptophyta > Magnoliopsida > Zingiberales > Zingiberaceae > Zingiber > Zingiber zerumbet. The sequence continues at coordinate 8,470 of JBBMJZ010389275.1, read as the reverse complement.
AAAGCCAGCTCCTCCCCATGCTAAATTGCCAAGTGCCAGTGTCAATGCCATGCACAAAAGCAGTCTGACAATCGATTGGTATAATTCAAACTTCAAAATGCTCCAATAAAAGAACAGGAATCAAACTTAGAACTTTAGAGTACATGACTTAATCAAACAACTGTTTTGTTTGTTGCCCAAACGCAAATAATTCAAACTTGAAAGTTACGTTGAAACTCTTTTTCCCCGTTGGCCTGTTAAACAGGTCATTATTACAAGGTTTGACCTATCATGGCGATAACTTCTTGTGCCATTTCGTCTGACAAGAATCATCATGTGCAGCATTGAATTAGAAGGATTATTTGACTAAACAAATCAGAGATGCAAAAGAGGTATGTTAGCCGAATACGATTTATCACTCTAATGGTTGATATTTTATTATTTAATAATAATTATAAACTTATGAATTTTGTACATCATATCTTTATGGTAAATAAGATATCTAATCGATTTGTAATTATGTAGAGTAAACTATCTATAATACTTCTCTAATATTTTAGATTTATTAATTTTTCTTTGGATGATTATCAATTTTTATATTTATTGTCATAGCATTTTCATACCGATTTTTTTTTATTAATTGCTCAGCATATTTATTTTGAAATATATAATTTTCATCTTTATTTTATTTATAATCCTAAACAGATCTTCTACTAATCTCATTTTAAATTTGCTTTTCATTAGAGTTATAATTTTTTTAAAGATTTTTTTTTGTTGGTTGAAAAAAAAAATTATCTACATAGATTTGGATTATGAATATCTTTTTTTTTTAAAGTGTTTTAACAAATAGAGTTGAATAAATTTACACTTGTTTAAATCTTTTTGACACTATGTAGATTGAAAAGGTATCATACCAAATCCTAGGTGTTTATTTTAGACTATATAAAATTTTTTGCAGTCTAAATATATGATTTTGGTGGTCTAGATCTTCAAATCCTAGTGAGAATTATATAAACATATATGAAACCGTTAAGAAATATGGATTTAACATCCATTTAATATAACTTGAATCCTTTATGTGTTATATAGGCTAGCAACATTCTAATTTACTTAAGTCTAACTAATGGTGCATAAATTTCATTATAGTTTAGATCTTCTATTTGACTAAATCCCATAGTTACTAGTCAGATCTACACGACCGTGTGGAGCATCCTGACCTGACCGTGTCTATAAGACACGGTCGTGCCAAGGTCATGTTGGTCACACCCCAAGCCGAATTTTCTCTCCAACCCTTTCTCATCTTCAGCTTTTCTTCTTAATCTCTCAAATCTAGATCTCTTACTCATTTTTCTCCATAAACCACATCTAGATTTAGATCTAAAGAGCAACTCTCCTCTCGTACCTTCAAGGTCTACAACTTCCTTCCCTAAGATCTTACTTCTCAAAATCTATTTTCTCAAGATCTCACTTCTCCAATTAAACAATACTTTTTCCCTCTTTGAACTTGACATCATGTCTAACCTTTTGAAGAAGCTTTGAAAAGGAAGTGGTGGATCAAGTCGAGAAAAGGAACCACCAAAGGAAAAGGGCAAGGAGAAAGTCACAAAGGGAAAAGGCAAACGAAGGGCACGCGACGAAGGTAACGATAATGAATTCAATATCATTTTTAGAAATGATGATCATAAAGTTAGATTTGATATTCTTATCACAAGAAAGATTGTGTGTACACGATACATGGATCCAACTGCTTTGAATGTTTTAGGAATTAGAGATGATATGGATTGGATGATTAGTTCTCTAAATTGGGATGAAATTATGTACACACATCTTCCTACATATGGTTTGGAAGATTCATCCTGAGGCCTACGATTGACGCAGTTTTCTTAAAATAGATTCACCCCACCTCCAGCAGTGCTTCAAGGTTTACTCGGGTCGTCTGTTTCCCAGGATACAACGGTTAACCATGATTCCACCAAGCACTGGTGGTCACGACGAACTAAAAGGTACTCGACTGCTATCACGGGCACTCCGCTGAGCAGAAGTTGCACGATAGAGGAAGAGGAAACACAGGTGGAGAGCTTCTGCTATTTTTTGTGTATATTCTACCTATGATCGCAGCCTCCTTATATAGGAACTCAGATCAACGACAATATTAATGATCGATTAATGATCATTACTCGCCGAGCTGTAAAACGTCAGTGTTTCATTCGGTCATTTTGATTCTACATTAATCTTAGTTTAATGCATTCATTACATAAACAACAAAAAAGTTTACGTGGCAAAATGCTGGTTGTTCCACTTGGGTAAATTTTACCTCAACCGGTTTGTCATTTGGCACGCGCAGGCCGTGCTCGCACACGAGTTAACATAGTTCAGTGCAATCCGGACCCTAGATTTGCACCCCCCCCCTCGTACACGCACGCGTCAGAGAGAGCATCTCCCCATGCATCTGTTCACATCATCAAAATATGTGAATCAATATAAACCAACCAATAAGCCTTGAAACTTTCAATGTGGAACTAAAGTCTCATTCACAATGGAGCCTCTTTCCTTTTCCATCTCTTCTCCATTCACATCACTTATATCCAACATAGATTTCCCTTTCCTAGTGTTCATTTGATATACTATAATGCTCAAGGAGTTGCCTACAAATGAGATTCTTTTAGCTAATGAATGAATTTTAAAAAAAAATCACACTAACTATGTATGTTATGTCTGGTGGTGTATGAGATAGATAAATAAGTTTTCCTACTGTCAGTCATAGATATATTTCCTTATCTACTATGTCATCTTTCTCTACCATTCCAAGTTCTAGATTTGAGTCTATTTGAGTACTTGTTTGCATATTGCCTTGCAACATATTTCTGTTGGGAGATAAAGACATCTTACTTAGAGAGAGTCATACCATTTCCGTCACTCTTACCATCAACATATACTAAGAGCATTGTGACTCCCCTTAGAAAAGAATGTTTGATAAACAATGTGTAATCCCCTTGACTTGTAGAAATCACATTTATTAATTGCAAATCATGTTTGCAGTGATTGCAAGTTCATATAAGGCATTCATATAGTATAATCTTCTAACTTATTTTCGTATGAATAATAAATATCCTATTATTTCTTAACGAAATGTAGATATTCAATTTTTTAATATAACTTGTTTTAAGTCACAATCAACTATGTCAGATATCTCAATACAAGATCTTAAGTAGATTGATAATGGTTGAATCAATTTTAATATTTTGTTACCTAAATCCCATTTTATGTCTTTGATGAGTAACAAAGGGGGAGACTTAGTGTTTAAGTTAGTCAATTTTTGTTTAAGTCATAAGTTGAAATTTTTTAAACTTTAGGGTGAGCTTAGATGAATGGGGAGTTTAACTCTCATTTATCCATATTCTTAGTTATTGCCTAACTTAAGTGGATTGTCAATAATAAAAAAGGGAGAGATTGTTAGGATTTTTATTCCTTGTCTTGAAGATTTTGATGATATTAGCAAAGGATTCACTACAAGAAAAAAGCCTAACAACAATGATTTTTTACCGTTGTCGTAGCCCCTTTAGAACTGTTGTTAAATGCTGTGTTGTTAAAGGGGGTACTCAAAGACAACGATTTTTAACTGTTGTCTTTGAAGGCAAAGACAACAGTTTTACAATAGTGAAAAAAGACAATAGTTTTTCACCGTTGTCTTTGAACGTGGGCCTTTAACAACAGGGCATTCAACAATAGTTTTAAATTGTCTACAACAACAGTGAAAAATCATTGTCTTTTTTAGATAAAAATAAAAAAAATATTAAAATTTAATATACAATTTTCTAATATTATAAATCATTCAAAATACTAAATTTGAAAATAAAATTTAATATATAATTTTCTAATATTTAAAAATAATATTTACAATATTCTGAAGAAATTTCATAAGCAACCAACAAAATGACAACTAACTACACTACTAAAACAAAGGTAGAGGAACACAACATCCTAATCCTAGAAGAGTAACACAACATCCTAATCCCGCTATCCAGTTTTGAAGAGTTGGATCATTCAAACTACTTTTGCCATGTACAACACTAGAAGAGTAACAAAAAACTGCTTCTTAATTATCCTGATCCTTCATCTTCTTCATCATTGCCATGTTTGCATTGTACTTGGATCAAAGTGGATCATTCAAACTCCACCTTTAAGAAGAAGATAAAGAAAAGTCACTTGATCTGAACTAAATGCCTACGAATAATAAAAAAATCTGAAATATCATAAAGTAAACTTAATTCATTAATAATGCATCATATTGATAATCAAATTGTCATAACAGTTCAATAGGAAATGTACATATTAGTAGATAATCATATACTAGTAGCCAACCATTTATTTATTAGAAATTTCAAGTATGAGGAAAATAACTGCAAATAAAGAATAACTACAAATTAAGTAATTGTAGAAAATCATGCAACTGCATATATTCGACCCAAGAAATTGTAGAAAATCATGAGTTTCAAAAGCATATGGATTGTAAAGTAAAGATGATCATTTATCACATAGAGCAACCATATGCCTACAAAAACATTAAGCTAGAACACACATGATTTGAACCATGTCAAGTGGAAGTCAAGATACCTTGATCACTTCCCATTGTACATGCTTTCTTCCTTTCATTCCTTTGTTCAGAATTAAACAATCTTAACACCCTTCATATATACATGGATGATATATGACTATTTTATGACTAAATTAAATGCATAATAAAAAGCATATATGAACTCACATTTCCATTAGGGGTGGTGAAACAAAGCATTGCAAGAATCTAAGTTAAGAAAATGCAAAACTAGGATGACAAAGACGGTTGGGGCATTTCAACAAACACTTGGTGAGCATTAAGTAAACTAAGCAGTGCAAATTGAGCATTGGAGATCATCAAGTAATACAACCATTCAACACACAATTGAAACACATCAACTCAACTCAAAGAAATAACTAACAATCAACGCAAAACAACTCTAAAGAAAGGAAACAACCCAACACATCGGAATGATTTCGGATGGAGGTTGCTGGGCTGGATCTCCCTCTTCTAACTCGAACAGAAAGATGACCAAAGATGACTGGACGGAGCAGCAGTGGCTGAAGGCGATGAGAAGATAGTGTCGGGGCTGATGTGTGTGAGGGCCTATGTCCGTGAGTTGAGGGATGTGAATGAAATGAAGGTTGTCGATGGGAGAGGAGATGGGGGTTAAGGATGGGCGGATGGCGGCGATGGATGAGCAGAGTTGGCCGTCAGTCGTTGGTGAAGGAGGAAGGAGAAGGGGAGAAGGCGACAGGTGGGATGTGTCGTTAGCCCTAACCTTAGAAGAAGAAACGCGATCCTCCCGAGAGATAGAAGAACTATATCGTCATGTGAGAGCTTAAGAAAGGATTTTCTCTATTTCAATATGGTCCGTCCATATTTGAGATGAATAAACTGAAGATCTGACCGTCCAATCTTAAGATGAATGGTTCAGATCTCTTGAGATTATCTTGAGATTAAATTGAGATTGATTTTCTCTTTAGATCTGGCGGTCCACGTAGCTTTAAATCTGGATGGAGGGTTAGAGATGACTTAGATTTGAATGAAAGGGGAAGATCTCTCTTGATCTGGATCAACAGTTCATATTGATTCAGCTTGATCTCCTCCTTTTGATCTCCAAAAATCAAGCCAAATTCGATCCAATCATACCGTAATTCATGGCTCTTTGAATTTCCTACAAAACCACATAAAAATATGAGATTAAATTCTATAATTTGTAAAAAATTTATAATTAAGTCCAAAAATAGATCCTACTCACACAACATAATATACACAAAATCAAATATGCGAGAAGGTAAAAAAAATGCTAAGTCTAAGAGCCAAAACAATATGTCAAAATGCTAGTTATCAAGGCACATGATGATATGAAGGTCATCCAATATATGGCTAGCAAACGGTTGCAAGTAAAGCATACATAGTTTGAAATTACATAAACAACTATTGCCATTTAAGCTGCATACGAAGACATGAGGAATAAGTTGTTGTCCCTGGATTCTTATAGATGAGACAACGGAATAGTTTTTAAAAAATGTTGTCTTTGGCATACATAAGACAACGATTTTTTAAAAATCACTGCCTTTAAAAAAAAGACCAATAACAATAGTTTTCAATAAAATCATTGTTAAATGAAATAAGACAATAATTTTTTGAAAACTATTGTCTATTGAGTGTGGTTTAATCTCAAATTTCTTATCGATGCGCTGACACTTTACAAGCAAAGTGGGGAGAGCGACGAGGAGCGTCTTTCATGGAGGAGTTGCGAAGGACGAGTTAGATCTAGGTTTTTGTTCATGGAAGAGTCCCAGAGAAGTGGGTTTTAGATTTTTTTTTTGTGAGTTTTTTTCCGTGAAGTTAAAAAAAACTGTTGTTTTTTTTAGATTTAACAACATTCAATAGACAACAGTTTAATAAAAGTGTTGTATATTATTATGTAAGCAACACTAAAAGATAACAGTTTTTTAAAACTGTTATCTTTGACATATATTAGATAACAGTTTTATAAAAAACCGTTGTCATTTAAAAAATAATGGTGAACAACAATGGTTTTCAATAAAATTATTGTTAAATGACAAAAAGACAACAGTTTCTCAAAAAATCGTTGTCTATTAGGTGTGGTTAAATCCAAAATTTCTTGTAGTGTCCCCCCCCCCTCCTCCTGCAACTCTTACGATCCAATAAAGTTACCATCCATGTTAGTTTTTTTCTTATAAATCCACTTCACCCAATGGGTGTTATACTTTCGGGTGAGTCTATCAAATTCCAAACTTGATTTTCATACATGGAATTCATTTTTGATTTCATAGCTTTTGACCATGAGTCCCTTTATGAACTATTCAAAACTTCTTCATAACTAGTAGGCTCTTCATCCTTAATGAGTAATGCATCTCTTGATTCACTTATGAGAAATTCATATCTCTCAAGTATTAGATGTGTTGTACTAGATCTATGAAGAGGTGGTGTAATAACAAGTTTAGTTATTATCTCATCCTCATGAGTTATCGGTTGTAGTTCTTGATTAGGAATCTCTTTGTGTTTACTTGAGTCTCTTAATCTGCCCCAAGTTCAACCTTACTTCCACTATTTTCCTATAAGAGAAAGTCTTTCTCTAGGAATACAACATGTCTTGAAAAAAATATCTTTTGTTCCAAGGGATAATAGAATTGGTAAGTTTTCTTAAGGTAACCAATAAATAAAACACTTGTCAAATTTAGCATCAATCTTATCTAATATAGTCCTCTTCACATAAACAATACTATCTCATGTCTTCAAATAAGACAAATAAGGTTTTTACCAGTCCATATCTCATATGGAGTAGTAGAGACTACATAGTTTAAACTCTGTTTAACAAATAAATAGTTGTCTCAAGTGCGTAACCCCAAAAGAATTTGGGAAGACTTGCATGATTCATCATTGACCTAATCATGTTCAATAAGATTCGATTTTGTCTCTCTGACTCATCATTGTGTTGTGGTGTGTATGGTGGAGTCCATTGAGACAATATGCATTATCTCTGAGATAATCCTAAACTTTTGGCTTAAGTATTTGCCACCTTGATCTGATCAAAGTTTTAAAATACTTTTTCTAAGTTATTTCTCTACTTTATGTCTAAATTCTTTAACCCTTTCAAAGGCCCCAGACTTATATCTTAATAGATACACATACCCAAATTATGAGCTATCATCAATAAAGGTAATGAAGTAGTTATAACCTTCTCATGCATGAGTTGACATAGGTCCACATACATCGATATTTATAAGGCCCAATACATCATTCTCTCGTCACCTTTTCCTTTAAAAGGTAACTTAGTCATCTTACCTTTTAAGCATGAAGCACATGTATATAATGAATCTAATTCCAATGATTTTAAAATTCCACACTTGTGCAAATCGAACATGTGTTTCTTATTTATATGGCTAAGATGACAATGCCACATATAGGATGTTAATTGATCATCTCTTTGAGGTTGTTTGTTGCTCGATTCGATATTGAATACGTCATTGGATATATATAATGTGTAGATATCATTGCATAATATTCTAATTCTATAAAGAATATCATTCAAAGTTATATAACAATAATTATTATTAAAAGTCAAATGGAAACCTTTTCTTTTTAAGAAAGAAATAAAAATAATGTATATTCCAATTCTATAAAGAATATCATTCAAAGTTATATAACAATAATTATTATTAAAAGTCAAATGGAAATCTTTTCTATTTAAAAAAAGAAATAAAAATAATGTTCTTTATTAACGAAGGAACATAATAATAATTATCCAATTCAAAACTAGTCCACTAGGGAGTTTCAACAAATAAGTTCCTATTGTTAGAGTGTATACTAAAAGTCTAGCTTTTTGTAAACATTTATTTTAGAAATAAAAGAATCACATTGGTCAAATGTCTACATTTATTTGTTATTTGTAGTTGTTCAATT
>JBBMJZ010389250.1:0-14825 GCA_037833815.1 Zingiber zerumbet | reverse complement strand
CGCTTTCGCTTCTCTCTTTGCTCAAGATCCAGCCTCCTTATCTATGAGCTCTCACCTTGCCTGCAATAAATTATCAAATTATGATCTTTTAATACTGGGTTTAATGTCGTCATTAATGAGTTTAATGTGTTCATTAATGTTGAGACGTTATGAAATCATTATTAATGGGTTTAATGTCGTCATTAATACTGAGACGTTACGAAATCACCATTGCCACCATTAATGTCGAGACGTTATGGAATCACTATTATTTTCACATTAATGCTTCCGTTATACTCTTGAGCATGTAGCAAAAAGATATTCAAGTGACAATATGCTGATTTATTCTTTTGGACAAATTTTGCCTCGACCGGTCCAGCATTCGACATGCGTAGGTCGTATTTGCACATGAGTCAACCTTGGTTCAGTACAATCCGGACCCTAGATTTGCACCCACCCCTGCGCACTCACGCATGAGAGTCTCTACCCATGCATATGTTTACAACATCAATGTATGTGTCATAACTTAAACCAACAATAAAGCCAAGAGACTTCTAATGTAGGACTAAACCCACGTATAATAGAATATCTTCATCTCCACCTCTTTATTTCATTCACATTTTCAATAGAAATTGGGCTGTCTAGATGCATAATGCGATAAGATGGACGAAGCGAGTTGGAAGCCCTTGATTGAAGGAGCTGGCCATGGCAACCAGGGTGAGAGTGCAGAAAGAAGTGGTGTCGTCGAGGGAGATCTAAGGTCAAGCTATGTTGTTGGTGAAGAGGAAGTGGGTTGCTCAGAAAAGGAGGGGAGAGATTGTGAAGCTAGCGACAAGAGATGGAAAGGGGCCACCCCAACATTGATGGTGGAAGATGTTAGTTTACCAACGAAAGAGAAGAAAGCTATGTGAAAACATTTACATATTGTCACTTAAGCAAAAGGAAGTTAAGGAAGGACATGGTTGAGGGAGACAAACTTGAGGCATGCGAGGGGACGAAAACAATTGGTGCCCGATCTCCATGCATTTACAATGACGAACTACAAGAGGTATTAAGTATCAAAAAGAGCCGTAATATTGAGGCTTTTTTTTCTCACACTTATCGAACTACAAGAGAAGTATTAGTCAAAAGAAAAAGAGAAAGGTGCGCCATCTCATTCACGCAAAAACAGGATTAAAGATCATTGATGTAATGATGCCCCTCGTAGAGTCGACTTAAATAGTTCAAACACAAACATTTATGAAAAACTATGAGCTGATTCAGAGAGCACTTATGAACTAGTAGACTGAACATCAATACAGGTCAGGAAGTAGCTTTTACATAAACACTGATTAATTTCATTCCATACATATGAAGTTAGCAAGTCAAACACTGATTCCATAAAAGAACTAAAAACTGCAGATGGATGATAAGTGGCATTGGCTGAGAGAGACCACCAGCTTATGCGGCTGCCACAGGGAGCATAGCGCAGTCTACTGCTACTGCCTCGCCTTCACATATTACAGATCCTGACCAGTGTCTTGTGATGGTGGAGGCCTGCAAAGCCATGACAGTTGACATGCATGCTCCATGATTTCCACTTTATTTGTTTTGGTGGTGGGGCTCTGAGTGATGGTGGTAGGACATTGTTTAAGGGGATGGCGTCTTGCAGCCTTTTCCTTGAAATTGCATGCATGAAAAGGGGCCAGTGGTCAGGATATCACAAATGCACGGCCATCTTTGGGAAAGTTAAAGTGGTAAATGAATCTCGCCTGTGAGTTCACGAGGACTCGAATAGGAGCGAAGACATACCTCAAGGCTCAGGAGAATGATTAGTAACTATGATGCAACTCAGAGGTGTAAGTTGTTTATCTTCGAACGTAAGAATCCCTATTATTATGCTAAATTGGAACTGTTTTCTGATTTCAGATATCTATGACTATAGCAGGTAGAAAAGACTTCAAAATTCTCTTAAAGTGGGCATTTAATCATCTCTGTATGTCATTTCAACTTGTCTTAATATAATCCTAGGGTATTAAAATAAGTCTCTTAAAGTTGAGTCTTTTCATCCTTGTGGTCATAAAATTCTCTCTTAAAAGCAATCTCTGCTATGACTTCTAGAGAGTCATTTCTACTTGCATTAATATATTCCTTAGTGGTCTGGATGCGTAAATTTCTCATGAAAAAGCATGCATTCCAATTTTTTTTTTTTCTGGCGAGATTCTTTTGATTGTTTAATTTAAGCGATACAACCTTTCATTTATTCTAAACCCTAGAAAAGGAACTAAATGCAAAAATTGAGATAAAAGAAAGCACTACAAAGTCCACAAGCCAAACACAGTACACGATTAGTTACAAAAGCTTTTTGACAAGCACTTGCTGCAGTCGGTCGTGTGAACCAAAATCCTATTAATAAATAAGAACACATTCCCACTAGTTCCCAAAAAACATAAATTTTTATCAAATTTGAACTGGTAACTAATCCCAACATAGAAGCATTGAAAAAACTCATATAAGCAAAAAATCTAGTAAGTGAGGTATACTTTAAAAGCATGAAATGGCAAGCTGCAACATTAGTTGATAAGAAACAAAATTAAAGGAGAGCTAAATCTTAAGAGAACAATTGTCTCGTTATAGTAAAGGTAGCATCCACCTTTCTTGCCCGTCAACTTTGTTACCAACAACTTGATCTTAGCATTCAGTCAATATGTAGCTTTAGAATAGAGAAAAATAAGAAACAATAAGCCAAGATATCTTAAAGCATTGATGGAAAGTCATTATCTTTTAAAAATGGAAACAAGTTTCAAGTAATTCAACGGAGTAGAAACCCTAATGTAAAGCATGAAAGGGAACGCTACATCACTCAAAATTTGACAAGGACTGAGAAAACCCAAATTTCCATTTTTCCAAGTGCAGAGAATACAGAACCGATCTAGTAGAAGAACCCAAGTACTTTTCCACCAGCATTCTTTCTCCTTGCTTCTTCGTGATCCATGATACCAGCAGATGTAGTCAGCACAATGTATCCAAACTGCATATTTCAGTTCAATATATGATAGTTTAGCACTCACTACATATCAATGGATCCAAAACTAGCAAGTGTATCCTAAAAGATCAGATTACAGTAACAACAGAGTTCACTGACAGATTAATAAAGGACTATGAAGAGTAACATACAGATGTAGCAAAACTTTTAAAACCTCAGACAAATCCAGTAGCTTTGATATGAAACACATAAAGAGCTGAGTTTTATATAAAACACGTTGGTAAACAAAAGTGTACACTACTGTTACCATTATGTTGGTATACTTGAATTTTGCATCAGGCTATCAGCTACAGTCTTTGTGGTAGTAACTTTTTTTAACTAATTTATTTTAACTTCTAAATATTTGGTACTTCCAACAATATAATTATAGTATAATGGCCTTGCTTGAGTTAATTGGTGGAATGGTTCATCCAATTGGACCATCAAATCAGTGGCCTTGCAACTTCATTGTGCAATAATATATATAAGATATGAAGCAAGAGATAAAGCAGACTAAATTTACCTGCCGTGATGGAAGCAGCCTAGCAGTCCAAGACTCAATTTCTTTAACACCCACATCAAAACGAGGGCTAATAACACCACATTTGTTCAACCTACCATTCAACTCAACAACAATTTTACCAGCACGGTGATCATCAACATACTCAAACTCACCAATGTAGCCTGTAGAATCAGAATTATTAACAATCTTCAGAATGAGAGGCTAGACGCAACAGAACAAAAATATTGTGAAAGCACTAACCATGCTTCTGCATGACAAGGAGAAACTTTATTATCACTTTTGAGGAGGGTCTGATCATGACCTGCCTCTTTCCGCGCTTCTCTGCATTGTACATGCTCTTGAGAGCATCATTTAGGACACTAACTCTCACCATCCTTATCAACTGTGCGAAAATACAAAAGAATCACATTAGATCAGAGATCAGAAACTATAGCAACAACCGAATGAGTAAGCAAAGAAGGGGCTGTTTAGAGGAAAAATCAATAAATTAAAGTATTCTAAAACAAAAGTGGTAAATTTGAATTCTCCTAAATGAAAACTGCAAATTACAATAACTTAGCATAGATATAATAATCAAAACACAATTAATGGGCAAAAATAAAATGAACATATTAGTCATTACTCACGGGTGAACCAGAAGCCCAGACAACTATTGGAATATGAGAATCTTTCATACCTAAGCGCCTTCAACTAACAAAAATAAGATGGCAGAAAGATTTTCTTAATGGGACCTTCCTTCCATTTCCTTTAGTAGAAATAAAGGGAAGGAAAGTCTATGAAATTTTTTACCCAACTTTCTTAAATTATACTTCAATCTGATTTGGGTGTAAAAGTCATTGCACAAAGCTCAAATTTAACATTTAAAAGCTTGAAATTATTGTTTTCAAAGATATCTTTGATTTATATTTTTTTATGTTTTCAATTAAAAAAAATTGAAATTCAAGTTCCTCTACCAATTTCTTTCCCTCTAATGAAACTCTCAAAAAAAATCTCTAAGGAAACTAAAACAAGGGAAAGTTCAATCCTTTTCCTATAGTTTTTGTCTACCCTTTTCTTTCTTATCACCTTCAAATTCATAGGAAATAGGAGCTAAATAACCATCCATATTATGAGCTCAAACCAGCCAAAAGGTAACGGAACCGGACTGTATCAAATAGACAATCATGGCTCAGTTCCAGTAATGCTTGTGACCTGTCATTGTTTCTACTTCCATTCCAAGCACAGCTAATTGGCCTCAATCCATCCAAAGGCAAAACCTTGGCCAGGAGCATGCAGTCCCTTCACATAAGAGATCGCAATAACTTCCCAAAGTGTTCATGGGAAATTAAAGGAACTGCCATTTATCTCACCATTCCACCATTTAAAAAGGCAGGAAGAAAGACTACAGAGGCTGGAATCATCAATCAGGCTATCATGGCATATAGGAAGATCCATCAAATTCCAGGTTTAGATTGACACCATGAAAACATGAATCAATCAGACAATAATCAATTAATCAACGTCAAATTCTACTTTTTCTTGAATTTGAAGGAAAAAAAAATACCGAGTGATCAGAAGAGATAGTGATATAATAATAGTAAATTGACCGAATTTTCAAAGAATTGCAACCATGTAATTCTTAACTAACTAATAAATTGAGAAACACTTAACAGATCTAGAAAGGAAATCTTTTCTCACATTCTTATTATGCCCTTCTTAATTACTAATTAGCTACAAGCATATCACAGTCTTGTGACTTATAATGCAATCCCAAATCGAAGGGAGCAGCACGGTAAAGACGTTATCGAAACCCATTCCACAGATACAAACAAACAAATTAAATTCACGACAAGAATGACAAGGAAAAAGTTACAAGAATATGGAGGATATGAGGAACAGAGACCAATAGACAACTAACCAGGCAAAAAGAAGCACAAGTGGAAATCAAAACAAGGGAACAATCAATATACAGCAGATCGAGTTCCTTTTAAGAGGAAATCTTAAGATCAGTATAATATAGAGATCAAACCTTGGTGAGAAAGCGCGCAGTCGACAGAGAGAGCAGCAGACAAAACCCTACCTCGAAGAAGAACCGGGGCTGGTGCTCGTTTATATACACAAGCGCGATCCCATTCAATCATGAACGAACGGCTGATACATTCTAGGTTAAGTTAATCAATACCCTAACCCGGTAAATGGACTGGCTCGGCCCAGATTAACTCTTCAATGTGCATATTTTGGGCTGGGTCAGTCGACTATAATTAAATTTATAATTTTTTTTTCCATATAATCTCTGAATAAAGACCTTGAGACATCTGAAGTGCGGGGCATAAAATTAGTGTAATAATAATAATAATAATAATAATAACTAAATTACTTTTAAAATTTAGATGATCTTAATCAATTAAATATTTAACAAATTAATTGCATGGCGTATTAATAACAAATTGTCTAAAATTACTAAGGGGCATATATGCCAATTCAAAATTTAATTATTTTTAATACATTTTCACTTCCATTTCTTCCTTTCTAATTAATCCTAACTTGTTATTATGGTTTAATTAGGATTTACTTGTATTATTTACTAATGTGACGCGATTTTGAAGTAGATTAATTTGATATTTCGCCATTAATTTTTTTTTTATTTAAAAAGTAAAGGGACACAAGTTGTCTGATTAGATCTAACATGATTGTTCGTGTATCGATCAAAATGACAACTTAATTTTGTCTCAATTGGACAAGAGTAGAAATGTGATTTTTTTAAAAAAAAAAAAATCAGATATCCAAACTTGGGTGTGACTAATTTTAGAAAAGGATGATCTTCTTATGATTTATCTATCAGATAAATTTAGAAGTGCAGTAGTTTCTAACCTAATAGCCCAGCAATCCCAATAGTTCAAGCATGACAGACTTAATACTGTATGTCCATGTATTGTCCTCTATTATAGCTACACTATGCTGAGAGGGAGGGGGCGGCGTCAAGAAGATGTGATTTTTTTTTTTTTTTTTGATAATTGAGATTTCCAAATCCATCTATTCCTAGAGGTGGGTGGCTCTCCCTGTAGTTGGTCAATCGGGTAAATCCAAAGCACTCATGGTAGTGTATTTATTAGCTAACCTCCACATCCCATCCCCTATTGATCCACATAGGCTAGTTAACTAATTTTATAAGATATTGTGTGCTACTTGTACAATCGCTCCGTCAATTAATAACCTTATTGCATCCTCCAGTTAGGTATTAAACCATGATAGTTTGTGAATTCATCATCTGCCTTTCCACTACACCATATCCGAGAGGGCATCCAGATGTGATCTTAGCTCTAACTAATAGGTGTCCTTGGTAGCATATTATTTGGGAGATAGGGTTAATCCATACATTCCTAATTCTCAAGATGAACTCTAGCCTTTTTGACATTGTCAAACCTCTTTCCCTAAGAAGAGTAAATACACTCGTTCTTAATTAAAGCACAAAATGTCAATCATACAAAGATAAGATAATAAATAATTATAGAATTAGTGAAAGTTCTCTAGATAAGTCGAGCTAAATCCAACAAATTTAATGCTCTATCACAATTTCACATGGTAAAAGATGATCCGCTCGCCTCCAGTGTCTTCATCAACCCATCCTTAAGCCAACAAGAAGGAGGTGTCCATCTTTAGGCCAACAAGGAGGAGATAAATTACAGATGACTACTAGCCATTAATGCAAGTGGATAAGACATGGGGAAAGACATACTTGGACATGTCAAATTTCGACCTCAAAATCTCATATGACAATACCCTATGTCTTAATCACTGTACCACCTTGAAAGGACGCTCTACCACAGTCTTACGTGCAATGTCAAAGTTGAGCAAGACAAGAAAATCAATCACTCCTATATTCGACAATATAGGGGCGGCCATGACCACACCAAACTTGCATACTTTGGAGCCATACTCTCATACCCTATCATTAGCCTCACAATTCCATAATTTTGAAGTGAGTAATGTTTCCTTGAACGAAAGATAATCTTTCTTTGATTTCTTATACCGACGCTTCTATTCAAAAATCGAGCTAAGAGCTATCACGACATTAGTTTGATAATCAATCGATTTGGCTCACCTAAAGCTGATCTTTTGATTTGGCTCACCTAAAGTTGATCTTCTGACATATCACTATGACACTACATTGGAGCAAAAAATAGGGGTATCGGTGTAAAATTAGCATTAGCATTAGCATTAGCATTAGCATTGGAATGAGGGTGTTTCAGGATAGTCTCACACCCTATAAAAGAGAATAAAATCACAAAGGACATTTGTCATAGTAAGAAAAAGGTCAAATATCTAACAAAATATTTTATATTAGTTAAAAATTAATCAAAAAAAATAGAATAATCACTCGTGCAAATACTAATTGTACCAATCTGTGAGGACGAGAATATCTCTAACATGATCACACTCAACACATTAAGGTTCCTAACACATCTTTCACTTTAGGAACTTTCACCTTTTGGATCTTCCCTTAAATCATCTCCAATGGAGGATATTTGGAAAGGATATTTCTTTAAATATTCCCTATCAGAGAGGATGTTTCTGGGATGAATAGAAATCACCAAGCATAAGTTTGTACTTGGTGATTTCTCATTTGTGAGGCTCACTAAAAGGTGGGCTACCATTTCCTTTCTCTTTTTTTATTAATTTTTTATTTAATTAACATTTTTGGGGACCTTTTGGGGATCCAAAAAAATTTTAAAAAAAATCAAAATCGAACGTTGAAAAAAAAATCAAAATCGAACGTTAATCAACATTCATTTTTATTGAACGTTGGACAACGTTCATTTTCCACCTATATATATACATTGTTCATTATCTATTTTCATCAATTTCATACTCATTGCCTACTAGAAATTTAAAGAGAAATGCATAAAAATTTCGGTCATTATTTTAGGAATTTGTTCAACTCTCTAAATATTGACGAAAATTCAAGTAAAGAAAGTTTTCAAGTTCATCCTAATATTTCCGAAGACACAACGAGCCTTACAATATCAGATCTTGGTGAAGTGTTATTTATAATGATAGTGCGTAATCAATTTAGAGTGTTGAATTCATGCAAGATTACTATAGGAATACACAAAGAAGAAGGACAATTAACAGAGACCGTGTACGTGGACACACTCAACTTGTCAATGATTATTTCTCTGTTGAGCCGATGTATACCAATGACATGTTCTGAGAATAATTCTTAATGAAGAAGCAGTTATTTTTACACATAGTCACTGATTTGGAAAATCATACTAGTGGATATTTTAAATGGAGGGAAGATGCAGCGAGGAGAAAAGATCTGTCGCCACTTTAGAAATGCACAGCGGCTATCCGTCAATTGTCTTATGGAGGTTCCGCCAGCCAATTTTACTAGTACCTGTGAATGGGTGAAACAACTGCCCTCGAATGCTTATAGAGGTGAGTACTTAAAAAACCCAATGCAACTGACATCATTCGTTTGCTTGAAATGCATGAACAAAAGTAGAGTTTCCCTGAGATGTTAGGAAGTCTTGATTGCATGCATTGGGTCTGGAAAAACTGTCAGTTCTCGTGGAGAGCATAGTACACACGAGGCAATCATGGCTATCCAATAATTGTGCTTAAGGCAATCGCATTTGTTGACTTGTGGATATGCAATGTATTTTTTTTTGGAGTTGCTGGATCTCGCAATGACATCAATGTGCTTAATAAATCATTTATTTTTAATGATGTTTTGAAAATAATGTCTTAGAAGTTAAATTTATTGTGAACAGTACATAATATACAAAAGAGTACAACATGACAGATGATATATAGCCGGACTTGGCCACCTTTGTCAAGAGTTCTTCTTGCCCTCAGAATCCAAAAAGAATGAAATTTATGAGAAGACAAGAAGCTTGAAGAAAAGATATCTTTTGGATACTCCAAGCTCGTTAGACAATTATAAGAGGTCCGACCAGTGTTGTCAAAATCGAAAGTTTAGATAAAATTATTAGAGCAGTCAAAAAATCGGATTGTAAAATCCTAAGATTTTACATCATATTTTAAATCAATTTTAAAAGAAACATAATATATTATTTTTAATTGATCATTGAATATTTTAATTCAAATTATAACATAAATTTACATATAGCACATTTTAATTCATATAATCATAAACTGCTCGTAATTTTAAATTTTAAACAACCAAATATTTATCATGAAAATACAATATAAATACAAATTCCAGTTTAAATCTTAAATCTAAAGATAACACAAGATAACAAATTAATATAAATTATTCATAGACAAATGCAAATCTAAAATCGTCCCAAAATAATATCATTTTGTAAAAATAGTTCCCTTTTATTAACGATACAAAATTGATAAAATTATCTCAAAAATAATATTCTTACAAGTTTAAATACAATTTTACGATTTTGATGTGATTTTACGATTTTACTCCGATCGATTTTGATAACATGTTGACGACATTGTTTTATGGATAAATGTAAAGAAATAATATATACGTACATTATTTTACACAATATAATTATGAAGGACGAAGATCATGCAATATCAATTTGGGATTATGAAGAACAAAATAATATCACAGCGAATCATGACTTAACTAATGAATTTACTAAATACATTCGAAGAAATCCGAGTTACGTGATATTCAGGTGCATCATTAGCTTCATCACGATTTAGTTAAACACATCTTAAAAACATGCCATCGTAATAGTTAATAACTAATTTGTCATCTATAAAATATTTAATTATTTAATTTTGAATTTATGAAATATTTGAACCCCTACACGGTATGTTATAGATATTTAATTATTTAATTTTGAATTTATGAAATATTTGAACCCCTTCACGGTATGTTTTTTTTGTACGTGTATTATTTTGTTTAAACAAAATATTAATATTAAATAATTATCTAAATATATAGATAAATATTAAATAAAAATATTTATACATAAAAACATTAAAAATATATATTAAATTTATTTAAATATAAAATTAGATATAAATTAATAAATGAAAACCTATAAATATTTAATTGATAAGATATTTAATTATAAAATAAAAATATTTAAAAATAAGATATTTGATGAGAAAAAATTATAAATATTTAATTAATTAAAAATTACATTATGAGATTTAAAATATTTAAATTGTAAGGTATTTATTATGAGATTTGAAATATTTAAATATTAAGATATTGAAAAAGTGATGTGATAAATAAAAATCATAAATACTTAACAATATTTTCAACCACCGTAGATGCTCTTGTCAACTGCGGCGGGGCAACAAACGGAAACTTCAGGACTCCTAATCAAAAGTAAAGGGGAAGTGCACTACTACATAGGTGGCACCAAGGAAAATATATTGTTCCCATGTCAATCATCAATACTTCCAAGGGAGAAGCCTAGAGGGGGGTAAAAGGCATGAAGGATTATGCTAATAACAACTAAAAGGATGAGGATAATGAGCCCCATATCACAGGAGACTGAAGTTCAAGCTTCCAATGTATTATCATGTTGTGCCTTTCCAAAAACATGATTTACAATTGGACCCCTAAGGTTCTTCATGCGAAACTTTAATTTACATATTTGCAATTAGAAAGAAAATAATTAAATATAGATTTAATTCCAAACATTAAAGTACATTTTGTCAAGTGCCATGTGCTATGCACCAAACCTCAAAACACGGGCAATGGAACATATATACAGTTATTTATCTTTTTATAAGGAACCAGGCCATATGCTTCTCACATGGTGCATCATGTGCAATTCGTCGCGACAGAAGATACAGACGTGGGATAATGTGCCATAAAATTAGGCGATTTTAGCAAGCCAATGGCTCAAATAGTCTATGATAATTTAGTTATAGGAAAACAAATTGGTGAACAAATCTACATTTTCAATGCGAGAGATCAAGCAATGAAACCATAAGTCTCTCACATTTACTGTATGGCACAATCGATAGTTGCAGAATGATTAAATGTTTGAAGACAAAGATAGCTGCAGATCACCACTTTGCAGATCATATGATCAGGAAGAAGAAGCATTAATCGAGGGAAAACCACAAACGCTAAAGATGTAAAGCGAATAACAAGAATTAGAATCATACTAGATTGCACAAGTTAAATACTGCTTAGTTCGATCACATCAGTCATCCACATTACATCCCACCAGTCCACCAGACAAAAGGGGGAAAAAGAAGCTAATTTTACCATAAAAATTACTTACGGATAAAGAACAAGGGCGAGAACTGGAGCTCCAAATCAAGTCTTTTTGGGCGATTTGCCGGCGGGCTTACTCGGCGACTTGGGCTCCTTGGTGGCGGTTTTCTTCGGCAACAGCACTGGGTTGATGTTGGGCAGCACCCCTCCATGGGCGATCGTGACGCCGGCGAGTAGCTTCCCTAGCTCCTCGTCGTTCCTAATCGCCAGCAGCACATGCCGCGGTATGATCCGGGTCTTCTTGTTGTCCCTCGCCGCGTTCCCCGCCAGCTCCAACACCTGAATCACAAGTCACAACCCATCATAAGATCCTAAAGAGCGAATCCGAAGTCAGATCTGGAACACGGAGGCGAAGGAAGAGGTCGCATTACCTCGGCCGCAAGGTATTCGAGCACGGCGGCGAGGTAGACGGGAGCGCCGGTGCCGACGCGCTTCGCGTAGCGTCCGTGCTTGAGGTAGCGCCCGATGCGACCGACGGGGAACTGGAGGCCGGCCTTCACCGATCGAGACACCGGCTTCTTCTTAGGTCCGCCGCCGCCCCTCCGGCCGCCGGCGCCCTTCCTCGCCTTGCCACCTGTCTCCATCTCCGCCCTCGAGTGTAACGTGCCGGTTTGGACCGAAAAGACCCCTGATACAATTGACTCGATCGCTTACTCCATTTCAATCGAGAAGAGAATTATATACGTGTATTACGTACTTGTGTTTCGTGTAATTTTTATGTACCGTTGGATGAATCAAAATAGCGATCGGATCTTGCTGAACTGGCAATCCGTGTTACTCACGCTTGGACCAATAGGCTGGCAATGGAGTCGCACGATTGCATTCCGCGGGATGGAAATAGGAAACGCTGCTTAGGACCAATAGTGTACTTACATATAACTGCGTCCACTCCGTGTCGCGACGTGTTTGGTTCGTCTATGATTTTTTGGCGTACCGTGTTTTGTGAGATGGACAGTGGAGAACTGCCGAGAAGAAGGATAAGCCCGAGATCTATGTGTCCACCTCACTTTACCTCACCTTTTGATTGAGTGACGGAAGGCAAGGAAGGAAGAGAATTTCTTTATCTGAGAGGAAAGGTTTTTCCACGATCAACTGCATATATATACTATCTAGTATCGTCATGATATCAACTAATTTTATTTTTTTAATTTGTTGAGAAAGAATTTATAAATATATGAAGCCGGTGGATGAATTTTCCATCTTCCAAGGAAAAATATTATTATTTTCTATCAAATAAATTACTAATTCTCCCTTTAGGGCATCTATTCTTAGTAAAGTTTTTGTGTTTTCAATTCAAAATTAGGTGAAGGTTTTTTACTAATAAATATATGTTTTAAATCATTCTATTCGGAATTTTTTACTCTACAAAGGCACCGTACTTCGAAATTTTCATAGAGTTCGCTAGGAATTTCTTCTAGGGTCTATTGAATTAGTGAAAGAAGATGAGGAAGGGAATTTTTTTATTTGAGAGATAGGAAAGGTTTATTAATACAATATATATTTTCATATTTAAAAAAAAATTGAGAATAATGAAAGTTAAATATATAAAGTTATAAAATTATCATTACTTTTGTTAAAAAATTATGTGTTCAAGAAATTAGTACATCTTATATAAATTTATTAGTTAAGACTTATTGATTCAAATATTTTAACATAGTGTTCAAAAAAAATAGTGCATCTTGCATATATTTATTAACTAAGACTTATGCATTCAAACATTTATAGCTCATTTGTTAAAGTCAATGTCGGCGTCGAAATCAGTGTTGGCATCAAAGTTTACGTCGACATTAAAATCATCATTGATATTAAAATCGTCATTGGTGTCAACGAAATGCGAGCGCCAAGCGGTGCGAGTTAGGCGGTGCAAGTATTTTTCGTCACGATGCAAAAAATATCTAAAATAATAATTTTTTAAATTAATATAATAAAATAAGGATAAAATTAGAACACAAATATTTTTAATTCACTTTACCTTTACTTATACCCTAAATAAGGATATAAAAAAAAAATTATTTCATTGATAAAAATGTTAAAACTTGTCATGCCTTATCTTTACAAACGTTGATCAATAATTTTTAATTTGTATCATATATTTATGTTGATTAATTTTTAAATATTTAATTTCATTTTATAAAAAAGTTTCATTAATTAAAAAAAAAAAAATACTTAAACCGGCCTATTAGTCCAGCATTCTTAATTCAACCGTCTATTAAAAAAATCATCCATTGATTTATCAAAACTAACACTCGAGATTTAAATATTTTAGAAATAAAAAAGACACTTAAGAGCATCTACCTCTATTTCTTTATAATATCTCTGAAGTTTATAATAAATTATTAACATTATTAAATTTAAATAATCACTTTTTTTTATACAGATAATATGAGTTATTCTAAAATTTCTATTATTTTTTATTTTTTTTATTATTTTTTTCTTCTTCTATTTCTTTCCATTGTATTTATAATTTTTACTGTTTTCTTCTCCCTTCCCTTTTTTTATTGTTATATTTATAATAGTAAAAAATTAGGAAAAAGTGATAAAAAAATATTATTTTAATTTTAGAATAAAGAATTTCATTCTCTATAATTGAATAATACTGTAGCATAAATCTAAATTTAGAAAGCTGAAAAGAAATATGATGTAAGAGCATCATATCAATTTTTCTATAATATTTTTAAAATTTAGAATAAACTATCTAATTTATTAAATTTAGATAATTAATTTTTACTATAGGTAACAACCATGAACCATCCTAGACTTTTCATTATTTTTTATTTTTATTATTATTTGTCTCACTTTTTTATTTTTTAAATTATTTTTTTCTCTCCCTATTTAATTTCTACTTTCAATTACACAATCTATTTTTTTTAATTTTTTATCTATCTCAAATTAAATGATATTTTAATATTTAAAGAATAGATTTAATCTCTAAATTTAGAGAAATAATATTTATAAAATTTAAATTGAGATAATAAATAAATAGTTGATATAAAAAAAATTGAAAAAAAAAGTAAAATTTAAAATAAATTATAAATTTAAAGAAGTTACGTGGATGCTTAGTCCTTGTTGCTGAATATTGATACCTAAACTGTTTATTAATATTTCCGTTT
>JBBMJZ010389249.1:0-31471 GCA_037833815.1 Zingiber zerumbet | reverse complement strand
TTATAATTATTCGCCCTTTCCGATATTTTACAACTCCGGCTCCGCTCGCTTGGGTGATCTCTGCCATCCGGAATAGGGCTCACCCCAACCCAACTTTCGGTCTTCTCGAGCAGGCTTCCACTCTGGCTTCTCGTCCTCGGAATCGTCGTGTGCTTCCTTCTCGTCCACCAGCGTACTCATCCACAGTCTTCGTCCCTCGGTCGCACATCGTGGCGACCTTCTCTCTAGCTGCATCCCTTGCTCCCCGAGCAGTTTTCCGCTCCGGCTTCTCGTCCCTCGGAACCACCGCACACTTCCTTCTCGTCCGCCGGTGTACTCTTCTGTAGCGCCTCGTCCCTCGGATGCACCGCGTGTCGTCCTTCTTGCTAGCTGCATCTTCCGCTCGACTCCTTGTGCTTCTAAGCTCCTGCACACTTAGTCACAAGGTTAAAAATACACATGACCTAACTTAACTTGTTGATCACACCAAAACAAGCTCGGGGTTCCAACACTTCTTCTTTTCTTTCTTCTATATAGTTCGCTCTTTCATATACTTTATTCTTGGGCAATCTACATTCTTTAGCATAATGCCCAAATTTGTTATAATTGTAGCACTTAACATAAGATTTATCATACCTCAAGTTGTGTACCCTCTTCCAGGTCCTCTTTCATTATTGTTGCTTGGAAACCCATCCTTGCTTATTAGGATGACCTCTTCCACGTTGACTTCTATTGTTATTGAAGCTTTCATCTTTCTTTGTCTATTGAAGAGTCGTCTTTAGGAGTTGTTGAGTAATTTATTCATTTATCTTTTTCTTTTCTTCATGAGCTTGTAATGAACCCAGGAGTTGCTCTATCATCATGGCTTGTAGATCTTTGGTCTCTTCGATAATGGTTGTAATGCTATCAAATTTTGAATCCAGTGATTGAAGATTTTTTTCAATGATAGTTACTTATTCTAGTTTCTCACAATTTCTTTTTAGTTGATTGAAAATGGTAAAGACTCTAGAAAAGTAATCGGATACCAATTCGCCTTCCTTCATACGAAAAACATCAAATTGACTTCTTAATGTTTGAAGTCGTACCTTTTTTACCTTTTATTCTCCTTGATATGAGACTTGGAGCTTTTCCTATGCTTGTTTGGCTGAAGTAGCACTTGAGATTTTCTCAAAATCATCGTCATCTAAAGCTTGATAAATGAGGAAGAGAGTCTTCTTATCTCTCTTTCTTAAATCTCTCGCACTGTCTTTTAGTCGAAGATAGTGTTGAGTCATCATGTGGCTCAACGTAGCCTTTTTCTATAATCTCCCAAATATCATGAGCTCCAAGAAGTGTCTTCATCTTGATATTCCAATTATCATAATTACTCGCCTTGAATACTGGAACTTGAAAGGGAACCATACCTCTATTAGATATAGCTCTGATACCACTTTGTTGGAAAAAGAATTATTGGAGAAGAAATTTAAAAAATTATGGGAGAAAATGATATGGAAGAGGAGGAAAATCTCTACATTGAAAAAGTACGTATTTATAGGCTTATTGGATAAGTGCTAGATTTTTTTTTTTATTTTATCTCCACAAACTCTTAGCCTTATTAAGATTGCCACCTCATCAAATTTTATCCTATTTTATCACGAACTCTCATTTTTATCAAGATTGATATCTCATCAAATTCTATCCTTATCTTCTTATCTAGATTGCCACCTCATCAAATTCTATCTCTATCCACTAACTCCATATTAATTTATTATTATTTTTATCCAAAATCAAATTTAATTTCAATACTACTTGGCTTGACCTCGATCATTGATATCCTCTAGGTCACAGTCTAAGATCCCAACACTATCTATCCAGTTGGGTTTCAGTCGTCAATATCCTCCAGGACTTAGTCTCAAATCTCGACACCATTTTACCTGGGTCAGGCTCAGTCGCCGACGCCCTTTAGGCCTCAATCTCAAATTCTGACACCATTTATCAGACTCAGCCTAAGTCGTAGATATCCTCTAGAACTCGGTCTTAGATTCAGACTTAGTCTCATTCAAGGCCACTTCACAATAACTCAATTTCTCTATCTCTTCATCCCCGTATACAGTCCACACCTCACATGGCTTGCTTACAAGCATGTGAGGAGCCACATAACCTCCTCATCATTGAGATCGTTCCTCTACGAATATCTCAAGATGTGTGACATTGGGTGAATGGAGAGATTATTACGAGGTTGTTAGAGATGGTCACCTAGATATCATCCTTCAGACGTGTGGCACTTAGTGAATAGAAAGACAGCTGACAATCGTCGAATTTGATCTCCTCAAGGGTACATATTGATGATGGCAAGGGAATAACAATGTATACACAAAGATGCTCTTTGGACCGTTATAAAAACGATAGAAAAAGTCAGTATAAGGGATAATTCTAAACTCTACCTAATTCTACCAGATTCTATCCTTATCCTCACTCTTATTCTTTCAATTTATTACCGTCGTATCTCTCAGACCCATCTATTAAAATGCGTTTTAGGTTTTTTTTTTATCACCATCCTCACCAATGATCTTAGGGAACGTGTGTGTCAATCTGTTCGTTCATGGATGATTTGACCGTCTACAATATTTGACCGAACATAAACTATCAACGGTTAAGAAAAAACGGTGTATTAGAGTTCTATTTTAAAATTGGTAAACAAAAGCAAAATTAAAAAAACGGAGTTATTTGGTTGAAGCACGGGCAAACCAGCTTTCCTTACAAACGACACACTTACAGATTTCATGCTGTTCGAGGAGGCATCAGGTGGAGGAGCTTACTATAATGCAGAGGACTGACCTGGCTTCTGTCCTTTGTTTCTTTTATTACTGAAGAGAGAGGTTATGGATTTGCGTGGAAATTGTCCATAAATCTAACATTATTTCATTTTGTCGTCCATGGAGAGTGCACCTCGTGGTCCCAAACGATAAGAATATGAGTATTTATATCAATAGGTATTCAGGTCGATTTCCAGTGGATATAAAATATCCATCTCCCATGTAAAGGATGAGTATTTTATCGTGAAGCTAATAATACTGGACTGTTTAAAATAACAGTATCATCGTTACTAAGGACAAACTTTTTTTCTTTCCTTATAAGCAACATCAAAAATACATGTCTGTTATGCTGGCTATTCTCGACGAATCCACCATGGGAGAACAACTGGATAGGATTGGGGCGTTTAAGGTAGAGTTGGATTGAAGAAAAGACTAGCTTGAGGTGCATGGTGGAACGACAGATCAATCATGCCTTCCATCCTTGCGAAATCTTCTTTCTTCTTTTTCTTACTTGGCTGGATTTCACTTTAATTGGCTTGGAACGAAGAAAAAGAATTAACAGTTTAGAGTAGATTTGAAGGTTTGTAGAGATAGAGAAGACAGAATTAAAAGAGAAAGGATAATTGAGAATTGTTACAGATTTTAATAATTTCTTTCTGTTAATTAATAAGAAATTGCATTCGATCGCTTATGGAACAATTCTATTGGAGTCCAATTCCAGTTTTAAATTTCTATCGATTTAATAAAAAAAACTCAAATGCTGTGCTATGCAAAAAGTTGTTATTTCAGATTTAATAGACAGATTTTTAGATTAAAGTTATCATGTCGCCCATCTCCTTAAAATTTCTACTTGTGAACGCCTGCATCACCCTAAGAGCCTTTTCCTCTTTACCTATAAATACTTTTATTGAGAAATTTTATGCTGCACACTGGGCGTGTGCATGTACACCTACCCACGTGGGTAACTATCTCTCAGTCGTGCACGCCTAACACAAGGGTAAAACACGACTCACTAGCCTTTAGTACCCGCTAATTTATTTAAAGGTCAATACAGAGAAAGTATAATTTTAACACCCGCTAATCTATTTAAGGATTAATATAGAGAAGGTAATTATAGATAGTTACTTGTCTTTGAAATAATGACCGACACGTGAGGAAAGTATTTATCATGACTATGCCAAAATTCAAATCCCATATTTCATGATAACAATACCTCATGCAGTAACAATTTAACTATCCCAAGAGAACCGTACACACCTACCACATATACAAAATGTATAGTATAACACTGCTCTATCTTTAATGTATAATATGATATCTGCTACTTAATTCCTCCTCCTCCTCCTCCTTAAACAAACATAATAAACATTATTGACTAAACTATGCACTTAAAGTTATCAAATTTTTAAAAGACATATTTAATTCTTTTTAAAAAGTCATATTTATTTCTATTTTATCCTTCTCAATCACTATGATGTTGTGGGCAAACAACCATACTGTTGCCTTTAAAAAATGAATATTATTACAGTGTTCCATAAATCTTAAAATTAATATCACTATAATATTATATTTTAAAAATTAGTATAATAATGATGTTGATCTTTGAAACACACTATTGATTTTTCAAATTCAGCACTATAATATTGATGTTGATTTAAAAAAAAGTTAGATATATTTTAAGAATTTTATCTTTCGTCCCCTACTGTAAATATTAATAATTTATAATATAATAAAACACAATAAATATTTAATTGTTTTAAAATAAAAGTAAACATTATTTAAATAAACTTCCGTCAGGAATAATGTTTATAAATTTAAATTACAAAATACTATTTTTTATTTATTTTTTGTTTCATTTACTGTTTTTTCCCTCATGTTCATATTGTTAAATAAAACATATTAATAATGCAGTGATTTTTAAGACTCCTAAGTTCGACCGTGCTGCTCGCTCACATCACAGCTCACTCCCTACTAGTAGACAATTATTACTGTTATTTTGACAGTACGCCTGCTCTCTCTTGCTTTCGCTGCGCAATCTCTCTTCCCCTTTTCTCTGCTCGCATTGCTCTCCGGCTGGCTCCGTCGCGTCGATTTGTAACCCTCGGCCTCGCTTGGCTGCTCCTCGCTTCCGGAGCTCTCGCGGCTGGAAAACTTCCCTCTCTTTTGCTTTGTCTCGTTTCTGCTGATGTTCTTATCCACCGGATGCTAACGGCGGCGGAGGAAACCTTCAAGGTATGTGCGTTTCTCTTTTAAAGCAAAGACATCTTTGGTTTCCGCTTCGGTCCTCACTGGTTTTGACAGATCTGGTTAGGGATACAATAGATCTGCCCTTCCTGCTTTCCTCCTCTGGGCCCATCATAGTAAGGTTTATTTCGCCCTTACGGATTCAATGGTACAATATTCAGTATTGCATTATCGTTGCTGTCAAAATGACGGTGTAGCACTTGGTTTGTACATTTCTTTAGAAGCCGAAGCATTTTAAATCGCTTCATATTGTTGTTCGTCGCGCCATTTGGTAGGACTTGTTGATATAGAATGTGGTTCATGTCATTGGGATAATTCCTATTGCATCTCATTGAAGAATGAGGATCAAAGTCCTGATTTATCCACCCTGCTCAACTAGGAATTTGTTAAAAAATTTGAATGGGGTTAGTGGGGCGACACTAGGGCCACCGCACTTAACACTGAATACCATGGTCTGATAGTATCACTGGTTGCATGCATAGCAAACCGCATGGTCGAAATATAACCATATGGTGACCTTGTTGCTCAACAACCCCTCCCAAATAGACTGGACCTCCTTGTGAGCTACATAGTCCAAGCACCCCTTCACGATCCTCATTTGGGAGATCCTCTTCTCTGTGAGCACCCCCCCAAGATCTCTCTCACATGAGGTCTGTGATACCTTCCTCCATTGATCAATTGACCTTCCTCTCCATCGATCTAGATGAGTCCTTTCTTACTCTATTGTTCTGTTTCATGAGTTAGAAGATATATAAGCAAAAATATTGCCTTTTCCCTATCTGTGACTCTCTGAGCATCAGACAAAGTCTTCTTTCGATCTATACATACTCCAGGGCGGGATCCAGCAGTAGCTCCGCAAGCCAACATAGATAATGTGGAGACATTGCCTTTTCCTATTTGTGAGCTTCACGAAGTGTTCCTTCTCTTGATCTCAGTAGCCTCTCTTGTCTGATATAGAAGTGACTCTTATCCAAGCTTCTTCCTTCACTGGTCTGGAGTAGGTGAGTAATTTTTCATCGTGAGTTTTCCCTTGTTTCCTTTCTTTTACTCACCAAACAGCCATTATATTTTCTTCTTAGCCAGTGTGCATCTCTGATTTATTGGTTGCAAGGTGTAGTATGTTTGATCTAAGATTGACAGTCCTCTCCATTTGAGTATATAATGTCTCTTCTTGCGTGTGTTTTTGTTTGTGCACAGGAGTTTCTTACCTTTGGGTTGTTTTGAGGGTGTTTACTCATGGTTTGTAGCCTCGTGCCATCCCTTCTCAATTTGAGGCACAATTGCAAAGATATCTCAATTCCCCTCTTCTCTTGCTGATCTTTTCTCTTCAAGGCTGATTCTCTAGAGCAAGATCTATTAGTCATGCACAAGGGTGAGCTTGACAATCGATTATTGTCCACATATTTATGATGTGAGAGTAGATAAAGATCCAAAAGTTTTTAAAGGTGCCTTGTTGCGGAGAGTGATGAATTGGTAGCTCTTCATTCATATTGGTAAACTGTGGGGGTTTAACTTGTCTTTTGTTTAAAAAGTTGTCCTATTTTTCTAAATAGGCGTTAGAAAGAGAATTTAAAATAATGGGAGGTAAACCCTGAATTAATCAGAAACTGCATCATGTAAAAGAATAGTTGGTGAACTGTTTCAATCTATCTCGATGCATTAAGGTTATAACGTGGAATGGATATAATAGATGTTAAATTTGGGAGGGTATATCTTCAAAAGTTGCTTAAATCTCTCTCTTCATGGTTTCTTTTGATACTAATTTATGTTTCATTTTAAACTATCTTGCTTCACCTTTCATATTGAATCAAGGTTGATAATTCTTCTGGATGTCATAGTGCTTGCATAAATTCACTTTTCATGAAAGATTATTGTTTAACTTGATAAACAATGAAATTGTTAGAAAATAAATGTGGAAACAGAAACCTAAAAGCTAAGCCATGCGATTTAGGATTTTGGCCCATAAGCATGTTGGGTCTTTGGAGTTTGGCCCATTGACATATTCTTGGTGGAGTTTGGCCCATAAGCATGTGGTTGGGTTTTGGCACATATGAAGTGAGGACTTCAATCCTTTTATATATGTAGCATATGTGGAGGTATATATGATGCACTTTTGATTGTGGATATGACTATAGTGTTTTACCTAATACAAGATATATAATTGGTGATAGTTTGAAGCTAATGGTTGGTAAAAAAAAAAAGGCAGCCCGGTGCACGAAGCTCCCGCTATGCGGGGTCCCGGGGAAGGATCCATTCTACACAGCCTTACCCTGCTTTTTGCAAAGGTGCAGCTAATGGTTGGTGATAACTTAAAATTGATACTAGTGATAGTTTGAAGCTGATAATTGATGTCTTAAAGCTTGATAATTGGTGATAACTTAAAGTGGATTAATTGTTGATAACTTGAAGATTGGTAATTCAGTAATTGTTAATATCTTAAAATTGTTTTTCAACTTAAGGCTTCTTAATCTTAATTGATAATATTTTTGGAGAATTTCAATTCATGCATTATTAGCGAATGTGCAAATTTTTACTCATTTCCTATATTGTTTTTCTTTCTTTCTTTTTATTCATATTACAGGTTGGTTAACGAGTTGGCTGCACCTTTGGGTGCAATTTCTTGTTAGTGGTTAAGGTATGTTTTTTGTAGTTAAATTTGTTTGCTCTCACATTACTCCAGATGACACATCTTGCAAAGTCCGCCTTCTGGTGGATCAAACTAGAGTGGGGTGTGACATTGATGGTGTAGAATTTTATGTTTGATTTTGTTTATTGGTTGACATTTTTCTATTTGATTTTTGGTCATGATATCTATTAGAAACTTTTCCAGATAATGGAAGATTACACATCAAGCAGTGGTTATCGGTTTAGAAGGATACAGCACCAACTGGGTGCCTCTAATCCAGAGTTCGAACCATTGGTTTGTCTGATCTTTTTATTGTATTCATTTAATTTTTTTTTCTGATAGAAGCTTCTGGGATTCTAGCATTCAGCACATTCAGAACTAAACTGTTTAATTCAGTACCATAATATACTGTTTTCATATTTATTTCGTATGAAGGCTTATTTGTGTCAGCTTGTTTTTTTTATCTTGATGGATGAAGGATTCTAATTGATGAGTACAAATATTGAACGACCTTGATTATGTATAAATTTCTTTAAAAGAGTTAAGGTAGTTTATATGCAAGTCTATCTCATATCTATTTTCTACATAGTTATAGTGGTCCATCCTTGCATGACTTAATTGTGCCAAAAATCAAGTGACATAATTGCACTTTCAAAATTCATGTAGACTTATTGAATACTTATCATTTTTTAGGTTTCATTGCTCTAAATAACCAATATTACCTGGCATAATGATACTCTAAAGCTTATTTGTAGCACACTCTATTGCAAAAGTATAATAAAGAATTATGACATACAACATGTGTGATGGCATAGATTGAATTGTGATAATCAAGTTTCGATTTGTATTGCAAGTTGATGCCGCTTCGTTCAAGATGTTGTTATAGCCAAGACAATCAACACACTATACGGTTCTCCTGATAGTCAACTTGTTGATATATTTACCATTTACCAAGTTATTTAGAAGGATTGCATTTAAGTTTTTATGTAGCAACCTGGGAATTATGGATATTCATACTCCAACTTAGGGAATGTTGGATGAATTTAGTCTCAATCAGTTGCTGAAGTGTTTTTTGGTTCAAGTATATTTTAGACACGGGTTGTCATAACTAGTTTAATCAATAGTTCAATGCTATAAACACCATAATATTATCTTTGTGTTACTTGTAATTTTTTTTTAATCACATACCAGCCATCTGTGTGTGCCAACCTGCAATTTTGAAATTCAAAGTTTAGTTTTAGGTATCTGCCAGTTCTTGTTACAAATTAAATTTTTAATCCTGAACTGTAGTGATTAACTTGAAGTTTCCATACATTCTTTTTTTGTTTGTATCACCATCCTGTTGTCATTTGAGAAATAAGCTTTTCTTTCTTTGCTTTCAGCTAAATGAAAATATGGATCAATGGCCACACCTTAACGAGTTGATTCAGTGCTACAAAGCTGATTGGCTGGTGGATGAAAACAAGTACGGACGCTATGAAAGTATTGCACCACCCACTTTTCCAAATCAAATATTTGAAGGGCCTGATACTGATATGGAAACTGGTACGTGACATGTTTGTTAACAAAATAAGTTTGTCAATCCTCATTTGCAGTGATTTGATCCTTCTTCAGAGATGCGCCTTGCCAGTGAAAGGATTTCTAAGAATGAAGATGCTAGTTACGATGATGTCCCCAGTACTTCAGGGAGACAAATGTCTGAAATCAGCTTACATAAGTCATCCTTCAATTGTCAGGACACGGTACCTTCTGAATGCTTGACTTAGATCTACGTTTAAATAAACATATACCATTTCTCTATGGAGAAGATGTTTTTGTATTATCTTCTTCTTAATTGATAATTATCGATGTTAATGGATGAAAGTGCTAGCTAAATGCTGGTTTAAAGAGATTTGACACCTTAATGTTTATCACATTGATTAATCTCCTTATGTAGCCTAAATAGGTTTTTAAAATAATCTATCTTGAATTTCTAAAAACAATGCATCTAGCTATAAGTTTGTAATACCCATATGTACTCGGAAGGCATTTTAAATTGATACTCCTTCCTAAATGAATCCAACTTATATGTAGTTGGAAACAAGATGTGAGCTTGTTATGATGAGTGATGAACACCATAGATGTCAAAATCAGGATTGGCTTTGAGATTGGATAGATAAAACCGACTGATTGTGGTTGTGTAATATAGGATTAATGAAACAAAATTGGTTGAAGTGATAAAAAGGTAGCTTGGTGCACGAAGCTCCCACCAATGTGAGGTCGCGTGGAAGGGTTGGACCACATTTATCTATTGTATGCAACTTCACTGATGCGCCCAGACTCCCCTTCAAAGTTGGTGAAAGTGATAAAAAAAAAGGTAGTCCGGTACACGAAGCTCCTGCCATGCGGGTCCCGTGGAAGGATTCATTGTACGCAACCTTACCTTATTTTTTGCAAGAGGCTGTTTTCAGGATTCAAACCCGTGACCTTTAGATCACAAAGCAACAACTTTACTGCTGCACCAAGGCTCCCTGGTGGAAGTGATAATAAAATAAAATAATTCTATACATAAGGTAACAAATGATGTCGATGCAATACCAAAAGTGAAATCACAAACTATAGAAAAATTTATGCGAAATTGATGAAGTGAAGAGATTAATTTTATCAAGAAGAGATAACAAACCTCATACAAAAAATTATTAACCTCACACAGTTTATTAAAGAAGAAATTTTATTAATTAGAGCTTCAATATATACACAATTATACTTTTGTAGACTTATTATCAACTAAACTAGGAAAGAGACCACTGATTGTGAATCACAATAATCCCAATAAAATCTTACATAACCAAAAGAACTCATACTATGCTAAAGATATGCATTGAACTCTAATCAAATTCAAAGATACAACTTCAACACTTAAATTAGGATAATCACCAAAGTCAATTATAAATTTAAAATTTTAATTAAAATAATTCCCATTTTGCATTATTCTCCCCTATCAAGGAGAGCTTGTCTCTAGATAAGTTGTTGGCTATTCTTTTTAGGATGTCGTTTTCAAGCATAGAGAATAATTGCTTTACTAACTTTGTTTAGTAATTTTTTTTCATTTGACATTCCTTTCAATGAATAAAAAATTGATGTACTTTGCTTCTCTTTTTTTCTTTCACTTTATCTTATTCCTTTTTAGTTGCCTTTTCCGTTGAATAAAAAACATATAAGTTTATTATCAGGCAAAAGTTTATTATAGGGTGAGAATATTATCTTTGTCTTTGTTGAAATCATGGTATGTGAATGTGGTAATGGTGAGTATGGGTCTACATAACTTGTGACAAAGTTAATTTGAATCTCTCAACAAATTAGCATTTTCCTCTATTTTAAAATTGAATTTGTGTTTAAATAAATTGACAAGATAAATAAACAAACATTATAATTAATCTTCCTCACAATAAGTTAAATAAATAGATATGAAGGATAGGAATACATCTAAATGAGATGTAATGAGGAAATTCAATTCATAAATGGGATATAAAAATTTTAAAAAATTAATTATCAACGGATATGGCTCTCATATGCAAAGTGGTGCTATGAGTTTAGTAGATACAGTGAATAAAGAAGCTAATTTAGTTGAAAGACATTAAGGTCATGGGTAATTATAGAAGGAATCATGTGATTTGTAAATTTTTAAGTTTGCTATGTTCTATTAGTAGTTCAAGATGTTTGGTTTGCTTTGTTTCCTCTTTTGGCTTCTTTGGACAACATGAATGAGATATGGTTTAAAAACCTAAGTCATGGTCAATATTGCGTCACTTGGTCTCAAAGTTTGCATTGTTGTAAATTACACTTCCTCATATTACAAAAGACCAGAGAGTTTCTCATAGGGCTATAATGAACCAAACGTACGCGAGCAAATTTGGCGTTCGGCTTGGTAAGAACTTGTATATGTTTGTTCAATATACACAAGATCAATTAATTAAACAAGCTTGAACAATTCTTTAAACTAAATGAACAAACTTGGATACATATGCGGTCAACTTGTTAACCTTCAAGAACAAAAGCTGTGACTTGTTTGTGAACTATGTCCACCAACAAAGTTTATGAACAATGTTCTTCAGCAAAACTCTTATCAAACTTGTAAATAAACAAAGGTCTCAGAACAAACAATCAAGCTTGCAATATTAAGCTCACTAACCAACCAATTAAGCTTAAAAATGTAAAAGTTTCAAACAAGCTCAAATTGAAAGCTCAATAACATTTAAATGAACCAAGAAACCAAGTCAAGCTTGAACAACCGTTTCAATGACTTGTTTCGTTTTCGGCTCGGCTTGGCTCGGCTCGGTTCGGCTCGGCTCGGCTCGGCTCTGTTAGCTTATCAAACCAGCTTGAACAATACAAAGCTTGGCTCATTTACAACCCTAGTTTCTCATGTTGTGTCCTAGTGCATTAGTTGCTAGTAAATTAGAAATAGCCAAAGCGAACAATTATTTTGTTAAAGCGTAACATGGTTCATTGTGTTTTTTGGTTTTAGCATTTTTTTCCTCCAATGATTGGACCTCTTAACTTTCACAAATCGTGTCACCCAAGACTTCCATCTTTTTATTGTATCTCCTTGAAGTGACATTGGCCGCTAATGCCTTTTTTATGTTTCTTGATTTACCTTTTTTTATTGGTTTTGCTAATCTTGTGCATGATTTTCCATCTAGCATTGCTAGTCATCACTATCTTCACTTGTTTTCCAGCATTTTGGTGAGTGTCCACTCCCACCTTATGAACCAGCTTTCGACTGGGAAAATGAAAGATCACTAATAGTTGGTCAAAGGACTCCTGAAACTCTACCAACCCATACCAGGTTCACATTAAGAATGTATCAAAATTAGAAAATCTGCAATAATGTTTCTCATTTTTTGGCCGTTGTTTTGCTAAATCTGTGTTGTTGATCTCAGTGGATTGAAGATAACTGTGAAGGTGCTGTCATTATCATTCCAAGTTGGACTAATTGGTAAGTGCATCTTGTTGATGGGTTCCTTATGCCAATGTACATATGTACTTATTGAGCCCATCTCCAGTCCTTGGTCCATTTATGTTGATTACTGATCCTTGGGGATTTTTTTTTTTTTGCAGAGCCTTTTTATGGCACAATTTGTTTATATAACAGAGACAGGAAAGAAAAATTGTCTGAGGACTTCCACTTCCGTGTTTTGCCAACTGAAGGACAGGATGTAAGATGTGCTTGTTTAATTTGATGTGTGGTTAAGTGAAGTCATAAATGAATATTTGTTGCTATTTCTTTTTTCTGATTATGACAATGGTTCATTTTTTCTGAAAAGAATATTTTCTTTTGCTAAAATTCTTTTTGTAGGTTAACACTTCTTTGTTACATCGTGCTGTTTTCTCCTTGGATGCCCCCTCAGCGTCAATTTGCCTGCTTATTCAACTTGAGAGGACAGCTACTGAGGAAGGAGGAGTTACAACTTCTGTTTATTCTCGTAAGGAACCTGTAAGTTGAAATTTGAAAATTGTTATATGGTGTTTTTTCATAGATTTTGAAGGCAATTGAAATAGGTACACACTTCTCTCTACTGTGTTAAAATTGATCTTCTATAGTTGTTTTCTTTTTTGTTTTTTATTAGGCATTGAAATTTCTAAAATTGTCATTCACAAACCATAACAAAATTTAGACTAGTGCTGCCACTGCTAAATTTTGGTTTTCTCACATTGCTAATTATTCTTCAGCTTTATTAAGGACTCTGGCACATGTGTGATATGAAGAATTTTGGATACTTTAACTTGTAAGCTACCTCATATGTTAGGTTCATATGGCTGAGAGAGAAAAGCAGAAACTCCAAGTTTGGTCAAGGATCATGCCTTGCCGACAATCATTTGCATGGACGATATTTCCATTGTTTGAAAGCAACAATGTTGCTGCCGCTGGTGGTGCTGTATCTCCTAGCAGTCCTCTTACTCCCAATGTATCTGGCCCAACCCCTCTAGATACTTTTGCTGAACATGTTTCAAAAATCACTTTGGATGGCAAACAAACTCAATATTCAAGTGGAAGCTCTGTTGTTGTGGAGATATCAAATTTAAACAAAGTCAAAGAGAGTTATACAGAGGACTTACTTCTGGTGATTTGTCTGCATAAACTCTTGATAATTTTAGTTATCTTTTGCTGGTTCATATAGTGATGCATTTTAGGTGTTTATGCTGCTTAAAAAAAGGAAAATAAACAATATCCTTCTGTATATGCTGGATGGATTCAGATGTTCATCTATGATTATTAATTTGTTTCAATGAAAGCTCCTGACTTTAGTTTTTCTTGCCGTTTTTGTATATTTTAGGATCCTAAAAGAAAAGTACACAAGCCTGTTAAAGGTGTATTGAAATTGGAGGTTGAAAAACTTCATACTTCACTCGTTGATGTGGACAATATTTCTGACGGTGGAAGCATAATCAATGACTCAAATGATGCTGGTGATCGTTTTACTGAAACTTCTTTAGGAAAGCATCATAGCAATGGTCCTGATATCCCTAGGAGTGGTAGTTTGAAGTTCATTGGCATTAATCGAAAGGATATTTGTAGGAATGTGTCAATTCCAGCTGGAGAAGATCATCCTGATTTTAGTGATCATGTAAGTAGTATTTTGTCTGCTATTTATCAGTATTCAATCTGTAATCTTGTTTTAACACATCCTGAAGTTCAGCAGATTTGTCTATTCACTTTACTTAAAAGCATAATGCTTCTAAATTGGAGGTGCTACTTTGCTAGTATTGTTGTCATATTTTCTTTACAAAACATTACTCTTCCTGATTCTTAAAGTTTCTCTGTGCCATCTCTTGAATTTTATCTGAGGGCATTGTGAACATTCTCTATTGGAGATTCTGGTAGTTCTCTTAGGTAAAAAATACTCTTTATAAGGTTTTTCTTTCACGGATATGTAGTAATTTATAGGAAGTGCATTTTAGTTATTTCAAGCTGTAAGCTTATTATAGCTGTTTTGCATGTTTGTTATTTTTTTCTGTCGCAGGTTGTTATTTTGGAAAATTAAATTAAATTAGCTACTACTTCTGTTTGCTAGATATTATTTAGCAGAACAATATATCATTAATTTCTTTTAAAATATTCTCTTGTATCCTTGCTAGGCAAATTGTGCAAAGCTGTATCTGTTTAGTTACCTCTCTCTTATCAGAACTTCATGTGAAAGTTTTGTTGATTAGGGCACATACACGATTAATTACGCCATTTTGTTTTTAGGCTGCTAAATTTTTTATCTTTATAGCTAATGATTTATCGAGATGACATTAAATGTACACTTGTGCGTGACAGTTTCAAGCTTTTGATTTTCGGAGGATGACTAGAAGCGAGCCGTTCTCACAACTTTTCCATTGTCTTTATGTTTATCCTTTAACTGTTAGCTTGGGTCGTAAAAGAAATTTGTTCATAAGGATAGAAATGCGAAAGGATGATGCTGACATCCAAAAGCAGCCATTAGAGGTTTGTGTTAATGAGAAGTGGTTAAGTTCTTGTTTATCACTTTCACTTTAGAATTCTTCATTCTGTGGAGTTTCTGGTTGTTTGGTTGCTCAGGCTGTGTTTCCAAAGGAACAAGGTCAAACTCTTGAAAAGTATGCTCATACACAAATTGCAGTTGGAGCTAGAATGGCGTGCTACCATGATGAAGTTAAACTTTGCCTCCCTGCTATTTTGACACCCCAGCACCATCTCTTGTTTACTTTTTTTCATGTTGATCTTCTGATGAAACTTGAAGCTCCCAAGCCTGTAAGTACCAATCATGCTTTTGATTAGTTTCATAGGTGGATTTTGTATTTCTGTTAAATCACACGTGTGGAACATTCTTCCCATTATTAACTGATAGTTCAATCTGTAGGTGATTATTGGTTATGCTGCACTTCCTTTGACTTCCCACATTCAGTAAGTGCTGCATGTCTAAATATGATGTCTTTTATATATTTCTGATCTTAACTTTTCTTTAAGCTAAATTAATCCTATTCATTTATTTATTTTCTTTTGAAATGGACATACAATATATTTTTCCAATAACCTCAACATTCTTTTATCTTTTAGATTTCTCTTGATCTTTCTCTTTTTATTTTTTCCTGGAAGGAAGGCTTTGAACTTTTTTTGGGGGAAAGGTAAATGTTTTATAAATGTCTCAAGAGAGTACCACTAAGAGCCTACAATAAAGAGCATACAGTCACTAGAAGTCCACAAGTCTATACATGTATCTTTACTAGTCTATCGCTAAGACACATTTTCCCTATTGTATCACTGATGTTTGTGTCAAGTGACTCAAGTCATTAAAATGTAAAGGTATATCTATAACAAGCATTTGATTGTAGATATCGGTATAAATATTCTTCTTGCATATACAATCATTTTAAAAGCCTATTTCTGTTTTTTACATTTGCAAAATTTTAGTTATTTATTCTATGGTGTTTTATAGCTGTCACATTGGATAGGAGTAGGACTGCTATCCTTTACATTAGTCATTATCTAGTATTCTAGTTGTGAGGGAGTTATACTTGCAAGTTTATGGAAGCCCGCAGTGAAAACCATATACAATATAGTGAATGTACATTTTCATGAATTTAAGTGCCATGTCTAGGCATTTGTCTTGAACATGAGAAACATAATTATGTCTCACTATATTAATTTTTTACTTCTATATATTGCATCGTCATAAATGACAAAGTATACTCACTCTGACAAACTATAATTTGTGATAAATACTGATCAGACACAATCTTGATACAAGAGTAGTTCTTGCACTCAGCTTTCCATTGCCCAGTTGTTGATGTTCTTTTTTAATAAAAAACTGTAGGATGAACAATCCTCTTGATAGTAATCTATCGTGGTCTTAAACATAAACACACAGGATGGATTCAATGCTGTCTGACATATCAAAGTATAAACTTTCCAGCTGTGACAAGCAAAAAGAAATTAAATAAAAGAAATAGTTAGAAAAGATTAATTAAAGAGAGTAATGGGAAGTGACCACGAAGTTGTTCATGTTTGTTATCTTTTGCCAACAATAGAAATATATAAATTGGTACCTATTTCCTAACGATTTGAGTTTTGGGATTAATAGTTAGCCAATTAACTTTAATAGGTATCTCAGAGAGAGAGAGAGGTCGGAGATTCAGATCCCACCTGTGTCAAAAAAAAAAAAAATCTAATCAACTATCGTGAGGGTGAGGACAATCAAAATTAAGTACCCCACCCACATATGAAGGCAAGTGCTAACCATATAACTATATAAATTAGTCCCTTTATAGTAAACAATTAA
The DNA here is from genome assembly GCA_037833815.1 of Zingiber zerumbet. NCBI lineage: Eukaryota > Viridiplantae > Streptophyta > Magnoliopsida > Zingiberales > Zingiberaceae > Zingiber > Zingiber zerumbet. Next base: position 14,543 of record JBBMJZ010389249.1, on the reverse strand, counting down.
AATGCTCAAACTATGATGTTTGCTGATACACAAAATTCTTTTAATCTGAAAAAATGAAAAGCTTCTAAGGATCCTTGTTTTGGTTCTATGTTTATTTGTGTTAAACCCAATACCATCCTAATCTAGTCCAAATTGCTAAGACTTAGCTGAAGGACTGATCTCGTGGTAATAAGTAACAGTATTAAGAGTAACAGGGTGGAGTTTCTACATCCTTTGACATGGCTTATTTTAATGCCTATCATGTTTAAGTCTTCATAGTTTTATTCTATTTGATGTGCTACAGACATTACGGCAGCCAAAATTGTGAGTTTGATTGTAAATAGGAATGACTAGTCTGACAATTTTTGCTGATTTCTTATGAATACTGATGCTGAATAACATGTGGTGTCTGGTTTGTGCTCAGCTTTACTACAATCTCATCATGTTGAATTGGGTTAATCTGATTGTGGATGCCTTTGCTGAATGAATTAAGTGTCTAGTCATAACTAAATAATTTCTTAATAAATGCCTAACAATTATGTGATGGGTAGATGGTGTAAATACCTAAATCATCTTACTTGATCAGATATGCTCATTCATTTAGCTATATAAATGATTCAACATGAAGAAAGATACTAAGATGGTTTGACGGTATTTAAGGCCAGAAATTCATGAATTTTTATGTTGTGCAATCTGTATTTTCAATTCACTTTGTTATCTTGGTCATCTTGAAAGAGTGAGCTATATCAAGTTTCACATAATTTTTATTTTTGCGTTCTGGTAACATAATTGTGTTCCCTTAATTGCAAGAATACATGTTTCTTGGTTTAAAATTCCTTTTTCACCCATTTTAGGCTGTTGTCTGACGTATCTTTGCCTATTTTGAGAGAGCTGGTTCCTCATTATCTCCAAGATAATAGCAAGGTATACTTTTTCCTCATTTTACATTGCTGAAATATTCAAGCTAAAAAATGTATTGTAGTGCTATTTTAGCATTTCAATTTTAATAGAGCTGCCTTTGAGTTTTCATTCTGAAAATTTCATAGTTTGAACTTATGGCCTTTTTCTCTGGGATTTTTTTTCTCAGGAGAGACTGCACTTTCTAGAGGATGGAAAAAATGTCTTCAAATTACGCTTGAGGTTGTGCTCTTATTTGATCCCTGTCAATGAGCGAATCCGTGATTTTTTTCTTGAGTATGACCGGCATAATCTCCGAACAAGTCCACCTTGGGGATCAGAACTTCTCGAGGTACATTCTTGCACTTACAGATTTGTTTTGGCTCGGTAACTTTTCCAAATGGGAATTAACTTTTTGCATCGATGTTTAATTTATTATGAATGCCAATTTTCACTCATACTTTCAAGGCTCATTGTATTTTTCCCCAGAATCAAAATTCCAATAGGGTTCCGTCCTGCTTACTTAAATCCATCTTGCTGATTTATGGTTAGTTTTTCACAATTATTTTGAACTTAGTTTTGATAGTGGATCAGTTGTTTCTTCTATATTTATTTGCTATTTTTTGGGAATGTGCCAATCAATTGGTTTTATCTGAGGAGCAAGGAGAATGGAAAGTAACAAAATAGGCCGTCAAGTCATAAGAGATCCAGGCAATTTGATTCATGTCATTGACAGAGTTAGTGGTTCCTGTTTTCATTTATCACTTTGTCATATATTACTGACCACAATAAATCAAACTTAAACATATTATGACTAAACTTGGTTAGATACAGTTATAGATTGTTCTCGAGACAATTCAGTAATTTGAACACTTTTGAGATGCAAATTCCAACCTTCCTATTTCATAAGTATGGCCCAAAACAAACTTGAGAAGGACAGCATAATACACAAGGCTGCTTACAGTGGAATGTCTAGACGGTTGAAGTGCATCTTCACTTGGTAGTGGAGAGGCTGTTTCTGGAAGAAAAAAATTTAAAAATTTTGTGCAAGTAGAAACAAATTTGAAAATATAGTAATAACTCATATATAGTTAGAAATCAGAAAAACATAAAACATTCAGTATAAATTTATCATTTTATTGGTATTCAGAAATTTATTTTTGATTAATCTAAGACTCAACTATATTTTTTACTGCATTGTACATAAGTGTACTCCAAACTGATTTCATAAATAATCTGACATACGCTGCAGGCGTTGACTTTCTTTTAATTAGGGCTAGATGGTCACTAATGTCTAATTTATTTTGTTAAGGGTAATTCAGGCAAGTTATCAGAGTTTCTCATCCATGGCAGTCTCTTTTACCTGTGTTTATTTATCAATGTAAAATTACACTTTAAGCCTTTTATTTAATACATTGTATTTATGTTTTAGGTACGTACCACTCTCCTCAATGTTGGTTCAAAGATATTATCCATTTGTTAAAAGATGTATACAATTCTAGAACTTCTTAAGAACGTGGTTAACAAATCTGCTAATTGATGCAAATAATGCAACAATTCATTTGATTGTAATTTCCCTATGTTGAAATGGAAATCATTTTCTATGTGTTCTTGTGGAACTCTGGGTTAAAGACTGTGCATGTCAGCCACAATATGATATCAATACAGACACCTAGAGTCATGCCCAATGCCAATCTCCCTGTTTGCAAATTTTAAATGGAAGCATAATTACCAGTAAATGATATGGAGCAATTTCAATATTTAGTAAACTTACTGACTATACTAAATTCATTGGCAAATCAGTCACATAAAGAATTAAAGAAAGCGATAAAGATAGATTAACAAAAACTTGTCTGAAGCCTTTTGCTATTGTGAAAGAACCATTGACAAAACATGACATTGATATAAGAACTAAGTGATATAAAATTAAAGAATAAATGGATGTTACTACTTACTAAACATGCTTGTGTGAGATGCTTGAGTAAGGATGTAGTTAGAAGGCCAAGTGGATTTGTACCTACCTATATGAGGTAAGACATTTAACTGAGAAGAGGCATCTTTCGCAACATGTTAATTCAAACAGATAAGATGTTTAACTGAGAGGAGGCATTTGTCACAACATGTTAATAAGAATTGATAGTGGAGTTAGAGCTAGAGGAGATGAAATGATCTGCAGGAGCTGGACTATCCTAACTCTTAAGTAGCTGTTGCTGACTGTGCCATGTGTGGTGTCTAGAGGATTTGAGATGGCCTCATGAATAGTCATAAAGGGAGTAGCAGATATCCTGACATGGAGAAAGTATCTATAGTGGTTGCATTTTGGCTTGTTCTATCCACTGGACCAACCTCCATGACCTCACACTGTTGGGTTTGTACTGCCAAAATTTTCACCATCAAGTACTTATGTCGTGTTCACCAATGAAGGCGAACAACTACTTGACATCAGAGTAGCAGTTGCTGCCAAGGTTTGCAGTGGGTACATTGGAAAAAGAGCATTTAATAGTGCTTCTATTTAAAGGAAAAAATTCTAGCTAGAAAGAGGAAGAAGAGATTTCTTCTTCCTTAACAGTTCTGACCAAATCTAGACAGAAGATGAATGTGCAGAAATTCATAAATAACTTGATAGAAGATCTATATAGCAAAATAACTTGGCAATGGTGTGCTGGTTGGTCAAGAGGAGAGGAACTCATTCATATTTCTACTCCCTCTTAGCTAGCATGTTGTCGTCAGACAGCTGGGAGGTTGAGGTGACTGCATTAGTTAGGAATGGTGTCGAAAAAGATAACAACGCCAGAGGATGTTCCATGTAGATAAGAGGCTGATTTAGAATAGATAATATCAATAGAATCCTTGTAGTGTGGGAGAGGGGTCATGCAGGGAGGCATCATTCAAGGAGATGACATTCGGGGAGGCGATGCACATGGGGTTTCTCAGTGGAGGGTTCTCGGTCGCAGGCATCACGTATGGGAAGAGCAACATTGTGTGACAACCTCTAGCAGGAAGTTATCAGTGCTTGTGAGTAGGAGGGTAGAATGGGTATTTGAATTAGAGACGAAATTGAGCCTACATATCATTGGTGAATGTTGATTGTAATGAAGATCGAAATTGCATGGATTGGTAACATGTAATGGTTACTCTAATACTATGTTAGGCATAATGGTGACCCATCTTGATTACCCATGGTACTTCTCTTTGCCTCTGTTTATTTTTTTGAACTTTTATTATTCATCAATATAACATTTTAAACCTTTTAATACAAATTGTTCATTCATTTGTGGTCTCTCTTCTGATTTCTTGTTTGTATCTGATGAGTATGCAGGCAATTAACAGCTTAAAGAATGTTGACTCCACTGCCTTATTACAGTTTCTCCAACCAATACTTAATTTGCTCCTCCATCTTATTGGTGATGGTGGTGAAACCCTGCAGGTTCTTTTTTTCCCCTCTGCCTTGTGGATATAAATGGTTGATTGCACAAATGGATCTTTAATCTAAAGACCATTATTTTTAGCTGAATGTGTTCTCTTTTCTTCTTCTTTTGCCGTGCAATCAATTTGAACACAGTTTTATCTGTTTAGGTTGCAGCATTTCGAGCTATGGTTAACATTCTAACCAGGTGTGTATGCATCAAAATCTTTTTGAGTTTCTTCACATCTATCTTTGAATCCATTTTATCATTTGAATGGAGCAGTTTTGTCCATAAAGTACTTCGTGATGTAACATAGTTGAAAATATTAAAGTTAATCTGGATTGATTCTTAGATTTTTCCAAAAAAGATACTTTTGTACCAATAGGATGCTCTAAGCCTTAGCTCCCTTCCTATGTCATCCTTCACGCTCCGCTTATATAGTCCGCTTCTTAGCCATCTCTTGTCAAGCTTATCGTCCCTTGGATACATTGAGCTCTTTGGCTCTCTCCCCATGCCACCCTTCACGCTCCACTTATGTAGTCCGCTACTTAGACATAATTGCACTTTGATGCTCCTCGCCCTATGGTCCTTCAAACGTCTTATATCATCCTTCTCCAATCTCAACGGATCTTGAGCCATCAGATAACCACGACCTTGGCTGCACCAAGTTGTCTCTATGTGTGTATCCATCAAGTTCTTGCACATTCAAATACACATATCAAATCACAGAGAGAATCTAACCTAAACCCTTTGTTGCACTGGACCACTTTGGGCCAATTGCACCAACATTTTCTCTAGTGATACAGAAGTGAATTTGTGTGACCTCATAATGTTCATGCAAATTGGTTATCATATGTTTAATTCCATATCTTTTATGTTGGTTACATCCTGCTTAGGTTGTTGCCCTGGCAAAAAAACATGCTTATACAAATATTTAGTCACTATGACATTATATGCAGTCACGGTCTTCAGTTTGATTCTGAATTTATCGTCTAATTAACTTTACTATTTGAAAGATGGATATCCCTTACCCAATATGTAATTACCCATTTACTAAATGATTCAGTATTTTTTGGTCCTCTTTGGAGAAAACTATTTTTTGGTCCTGTGTTTACATTAAAATTTATGGATCATTGTGCAGGGTACAACAAGAGTCATCTGATGGAGCTGATCGAAATAGTTTTCTTGTGAAATATGTTGACTATGCATTTAATGATTTTGGTGGTCGGCAAGCACCAGTTTATGCTGGTTTGTCTACAGTGTGGGGTAGCTTGGCACGCAGTAAGGTAACAATAATCGGTAATTTAGGTTTTATATTTGCTTAAATATCTTGCATAGGGTAATAGCTAGTATAAAAATCACACTTTTACAATCTCTTGGAATAACTTATCTTTTTGGAAATATTATGTGATTTTCAAAACAATTAAGCAATTCTCAAGGGTATGCTATTTTAAAAAATACTTGCCAACTAGTTCCTTCATGCATTTAAGATAGAAGAACTATGTTGATTGCTGAACATGAAGATCTGTTTGACTTACTAGTTTACTGTTCATCTTAGATTCAAAAAATTAAGATTCTTTTGATTCTTTCGTTAAATGGGTTATTAGTTTTTTTGCTTTGATGTTCTGCATAAGATTTACTTAGATTTAAAATGTGAGGTGTGAATGCCATTTTGATTTCTCCAACCAGCTGAAGCATATCCTTTTTCTCCTTAAAGTATCATGTAGCTAGAGGTTTCTTCCTCAGGAAAACTAAGTCCTCGCACCACATGGAAATTTTGTTCCTTTATTTTCTGAAACAAAATTTATAGAAAATTTTGGCTGAATTTCCCTTCTTTTTCTATATTTCTTGTAAATACAAATCTTACAATTTAATACAATATAGAAACACCTCTAGCACAACATATAATAATCACCCACATCCTAATTTATTATTAGGAACTATCACTATACAAAATCATCACAAACTTAATGGCGCAAGTCAATATGAACCATAGCACAATAAACTTACTGGATAAAGTTTAAATATTTGTTCCATCTAGGAATGCAAACTTCAAATTCAGTTAACTATTTATACATGAAACTCTACCTGCTAGCTGTCTTTTGTATGTGTATCTTTAGTGAATTTTATCTTAGCTATATTGTATTATTCAGTAGCATTTCTTGTTAGTTGCTCCTAGTGGGAAAAGGTTTGGTTGTTGTTGTTGTTGTTGTATTTCTTGTTAGTTGCTCACCTGTATGTTCCAGAGTTTGCTATGTTATGCTAGAGATGCACTTTGTTAGAACACTATTCTACTTCATTTATTCATTATTTATGATGGGCACTCTCATTTATTGTTCCACAGGCCAAAGGCTATAGAGTTGGGCCTGTTTATGATGATGTGTTGGCAATGGCATGGTTCTTCTTGGAATTGATTGTGAAGTCAATGGCCTTAGAGCAAAGTCGTCTGTTTTACCACAGTCTTCCTTCAGGTACTCCAATGATATTCAAGAATATTATGTCATTTTTTTTGTTACAAGAAATGTAAAGCAAGCAATGTTGCCTTGAATGTTACTAATTTTCTGAGGGTTCCCATGCTATACTGCCTAATTTAATACATAGCTTAAGTGATAGGTCGAGCTCCCAGCCATCTACATTTTTGTTTTGTGCAGTAGTGATAGATCCATCATTCTCCTGCATATATGCATCATAGATGTGCAATGCCTAATTGCCATGCGCGATTGAATTTTTAAATATCCTTGCTGTGGAAAATGTTATAAACAGAACGTTCAATTTGTGGCATGAGGCTTTTCACCAATGTTTTACATTGCTACATCTCATCTAGGCGAAGATGTTCCACCCTTGCAGTTGAAGGAAGGTGTTTTTCGGTGTATCATACAGCTTTATGATTGCCTCCTGACAGAGGTTCATGAACGTTGCAAAAAGGGTTTAGGCTTAGCAAAACGCTTGAATAGCTGTCTGGCTTTCTTTTGTTATGACTTGTTGTCCATAATTGAGCCACGACAAGTGTTTGAACTGGTATGTTAGCTCCTTGTTCTCTTTTCTTTTGCACGGTGGTTGTTTTTTAATCTAGAGTTATGCATGAATAAATAATCTTTCCTTTAGATTTGAATTGTTTTGGTGTTATGGATCAAGTTGTAAATATATAAAATTGTAAGGGTGTAATGTAATATTTCTTGTGAATCAACAATTTATATATCGGTAGAAGTGGGCTACCTAGGGATCATGAGGAATAATTCCCGATACATGGTATGCTGATTCTTTCTTCCGCTTTGTAAGTTCCTGTTGGTGTCGAACCTCTCTGACGCATAGTGTCATTCGTGCATTGTTCTTCTCTTCCAACTCCTCTTGGCTTCTTGTTCTGTCCCCGCATAGAATAAAAGCATTGCAAGGCATAGTCACTAACCTCTTCAACGATCTATGCTGCTAACCTCTTAAGAGTCCAAGCATCACTATGTGAGCTTCTTTTCAAGAGACACCTAGAGAATAAACATCTAGAGAAAAGGAGAGCAATGCCGATCTATGTGATAAGGTTTGGTGGCATGATATGGTGGATGTGGCGCAGTGGAGCCACAGAGGTGATGTCGTAATGGTGGAACTGTGACATGCGATGACAAAGAGTCCTAGGACAACATGTGCAGTCAGAAGAGGAGGAAGTTGCCGGTGAAGCAGAAGTATGTAACTGTGCTTGGGTTCTTCTTGTTATTAGTGCTTTTGGACACAGTGTTAAGGGAGGCAACACAACGCTTGATGATGCTGTCAATGTAGGTGAAGTCACGGGATAAATCTTGTTCTTTGCAGTGGGGCATAGTAATGGACTTGCCCTGGAATCGGGGGAGATGGATCAAGTGACGTAAATGCTAAAACAAGAGAATGGGGATGACCTGAGTAAGCTTTGATATTAAGTTGAGAGGAAATTTTTTGTATGTTTATCTCAAAAAGGAATTACAATCCACATATTTATACACAAGTAAATAGCAAATCTTCCAAAGATTAGGTAAAATAAAAGACATGAATAAAATTCATTCTTCCTAATACTTGGTAATTAAACCTATTTTTTTCTAACATTGAATATGGTTTTCTTATGATGAGTCATCCGTACAGGAATAGATCCTTTCGTATATATGTTTCTATACACTACTTCACATAATTTGTGATCGTCCTAGTTAATGAAATGACCATAACAAATATTTTAAGTGACATTTGATCTAGCCTATTTCTGCACATTTTTTCTAAATTCCACAAGTACATTTTACCCATATCCCTATATGATTTTATTCCATTATAATTTCCTTTTTCTTTATGGGTTTGCAGGTTTCATTATATATTGACAAGTTTGCTGGTGTTTGCCAATCAGTTTTGCATGACTGTAAGCTAACATTTTTGCAAATCATATGTGATCACGATCTCTTTGTGGAGATGCCTGGGAGAGATCCTTCAGATAGGTAGAATGAGTATCTGTAACTACATTCTTTACAGATTGATATCAAACCTAATGCTTCTCCTATCTGCTGGCGTTTTTCCTTTATAATGTTTAGGAATGTGATGCCAGGAAGATGTTCCTATTAATATATGATTCAAGATTTTTCATAGATTTTTGAAGTGTTCTGACTTAAATTAAAAAATGCTAGAAATCATAAATTTTTGTCCAGGATTTTGGGTCATTTTATATATTTTTAAGTTTACCTTTTTTTTCCTGTTTATTTGTCAAAATTCTAAGTTTAAATATACTTTTGGATTTGTGTATTAACATATTGAAGAATTTTTGTACCGGAAACAATGGAAAATTATCCCGGCATGCATTACTGCAAGTAGTTTCCACAATATGTACCTGACTGGGTGCTATTATTGTCTTGAAAAGGGTCAACCCTACACTTGGATTTGAACACGAGATCTCTAACATGCTGAATAGTTTCAACAACCAACAAGACCAAGGAATCCAAGTCTGGGTGCTATTATTGTCAATCTGATGGGTGGTGATGATGTATACACTCCCTTTTTTTATTGCCAATGTGATGGTTGATAGTGATACAGAGATGCATAGACTACATATTTTCTTAATCCTAGTGTAGAGATTTTGTTTGTAAAATGTTAGGCTTATACTTAAGACAGAAATTTTACTAAGAACATAACATAAAATTATATGCAGAATGCTCCAGTAAACCAATTAGACTGAAAAACCTGGACACATGGTGTATTTGGAACTGTGCACTTCTAAATTACCTGATAATCAAAGAGATTGGTTTTTTAGCATCTGATATCTAACCTGATGATTCTAAAATAATTTATTTTTACAGAAATTACCTTTCATCAGTTCTAATCCAGGAAATATTCCTCACCTTGGATCATGACGATTTATCACAGAGGGCAAAAGTATGTATTTTCATTGATTTTTTAATTCTTCATGATCAAGGTTGAGCTTCCCCTTAAACTCCTTTGTTTGGATATATAGGCAGCTCGCATCTTAGTGGTTCTAATGTGCAAGCATGAGTTTGATTCTCGTTACCAAAAACAGGAGGATAAGTTATATATTGCTCAGTTGTATTTCCCCTTTATTGGACAGGTAGGCAAATGCTGAACTTGCTCTATGTTCTCCATTCAGCTAGTTTCTCATAAATGAACATGTGTGCTAGCAATGCAGTTGAGTTACTATATTGATGCTAGCCATAGCTCTTTGTTGTAGACGTTCCTTTTTAATTGATTTACTCTCATTAGGGAGGAGAGCTTGAGAAGCATAGATTTGAATTTTAGACTGCTTTTAAATACATTTGATATATGTTCCTTGTGTGTTCATCTCGATTCAATAAACTAATAATTCATGTTTGTATTTATGGATTTGAAAAATATCTTTATTTGTTCCTTGGCTATTGGCCTGTTTAGTTGTATGTAATTCAATCTATCAAACATTAAGAAGGATGAATGTGGCTAGGGACAGGATACAACACACTATGTTGAGTCTTAGAGTCTCTTCTTCACTCTCCCTTTGTCTCTTGGTGCTTGTTAAAGTGTTCATACACTTTAGTTACTACCAAGAGTTGGAAATTTTGTTACACCCTCAAGGTTGTGTTCAAACTCTAAGGCCAAGACTCTATGAGGGTACTTTGATGCTTTGTGACCCATGTGATGATAACTATAGCAGTATTGGAGTCAGGGTTTTATAGTCTCGTAGGTGCCTATTCATTTGTCTCCACTCATTGAATGATAGTCCAGGGCAAGTCGAGCTAGAGAATTTTTTGGTTGTAGTGCGTAAGATGAACCAAGTTTTGTGTTGTTCAAGCTTATTTGATAAGCTAATCGGGCCAAGCCAAGCTGAGAGCCTGAGACTAAAATTAACCAAGCTGTTGAAACGGTTGTCCGAGGTTGACTTGGTTTCTTTTGTTGAGCTTTAGCTTGGTTTGAGCTTGATTTGAGTTTAGTTTGTTTGGATATTATATAGCTTGTAATTCAAGTTTGTTTGATTGGTTGAATTTCTATATTTTTAAGCTTGTTTGGTTGGTTAGTATGGGGATGTAATGGCAAAAGTTAAGACTCTTGGTGGATTAATCAAAGTATTTCCGATAAAGATAGGGTTACATCAGGGATCAACTATAAGTCCCTAACATTTTACACAAATTATGTTGTTTGTAGATGATATTGTTTTAGTAAATAAGACACGTGAAGGAGGGAATGATAAGCTCAAATTTTGGTGGGAAATACTATAAGTGAAAGGTTGTAGGCTTAGTAGAGTAAAGATAAAATATATAGAATTTAAGTTTAGCAATATTAAATGTAGTAAGACAATTGTTAAGAAAAGAGATGATGAATTATTTATAAGAGCTTTAAGTATTTAAGATTGTTTTTACAAAAGAATGGAGGGATTGAGAGATGTCTTACATACAAGCAGAATGGTTAAAATGAAGGATAGTATTAGGTGTTCTTTGTGATCAAAGTATTTCTAAAATTTAAAGGGAAGTTTGACAAAAGTAGACATACTATGTTATATGAAGCTGAATGGTGGGCAATGACTTAAGCACACGAGTAGAATATGAGAGTTGCAGAGATAAGGATGTTAAGGTGGATGTGTTGACATACGATGATGGATCGATAAAAAACGAGAATATTAGAGTGAAAGTCGGGGTTGCACATATTGAAGAAAAATTGTTTAAGATGGTACATGCATGTACTTAGACGACCAATAATTGTCGGAGTTAGACAATGTGAAATTATAACAAATACATACATTAAATGTGGAAGAGGAAGACCGAAGAAGACTTGGTTAGTAACGATAACATAAGATATTTTGTATTTGTAAGTTTTATAAGAGTTTTTTGATGAATATAGTTCACAAGCTTTGCTTATGGATATTATTCACGAGCAATTCATAATATTTGTTCATGAACATTAATGAATTAACGAATTGAACACACACTCTCAAACTTATTCATTCAGTTTAGTGAAATATTAAGTTTGTCCATTTAATTGACCTTGTGCATATTAAACGAATCTATACAAGCTCTTACCTATAAGCAGGAGCATTACCTATTGAGGGGCTTGCAAATCATAGGTGGGGGCCTCAAATCATAGGTAGGAGGTTACACAAATTGTTCACTCTTCAACTTATGGCAAACCTGTTATATTGAGGTCTAGGCAAATAACTTATCATGTCATTGGGTTTTAGGCCTAATGTCTATTAACGAAGTGGATCATAGTTTCCTTAGGGTTTAATTTGGGATTACTTCGCATGCGTAGGTTATTAAATTTATTAATTAGGCTCATGTTCAATTGATTTAGATTTTTCCACATGGTGTGCCGAAGATTTTTTAAATGTGTTGGGATGTGCTTCTTATTCAATATCTATTTCACAACATCTAACTTGATCTATTATTCTGCAGATATTGGATGAGATGCCAGTGTTCTATAATTTAAATGCCGCTGAAAAACGTGAAGTTTTAATTGTTATATTGCAAATTATAAGGAACTTGGATGGTCCATCACTTGTTAAAGCATGGCAACAAAGTATAGCACGAACCAGACTGTTCTTTAAACTCCTAGAAGAGTGTCTTGTTCACTTTGAGGTATGTAATATGCTTGTTAATGCAAAAATATACATTCTTTCATTACTTCACAAGTTTCCTTTTTCTCAAATAGTGTAATTGTGCAAGATTTGGTTCTACTTGTTCCCTTGTTGGTATATGTGTTCCCCACATCTTTCATGTTAACGTGGGTGTCCTAAAAGTGGTACTATCTTTTCGCTAGTTGTCAAGTATTCCTGATTTTTAGATGTCTAGTTGCTAATTTTCAGTTTTCTAGAACCAAATGCTGTTTATTAGGGATAGTATGCTTGTCTAAGTTTCGTATTAGTCTAGATTCTCTCTCCCTCTTTTTTTTTAATCTAAATTTAGTTTGAGCCAGTCTGGTTAGCTTGCCATATATTTCTAATTTTATTTTCTATACTGAATTTTGTTCCTTGTTCAATCGTCTGAGTTCGAGTGCAATGTGGATCCTTTATATTTTTATTATTTCTTTTGTTTGTCTACAGCACAAGAAACCAGCAGATAGCATGTTATTGGGATGTAGTTCACGTCGCCCTGACAATGAAGGACATGATTCTCCAAAGTACTCCGATCGTCTTTCCCCATCGATTAATACATATTTATCTGAAGCATCTCGTCAAGAAGTTAGGGTATGCTTTACTTTTTTAAAATTGCTCTTAATATATTATTATTGTAGGTTACATGGTTTACGGAGGAATATTCCATCTATTCTATTTGTGCATTTTTTTTATAAAAAAGTTCTAATCGCCATTGTTATCACTGAAAAGGCTATTGGTATTCCACCTAGGCAATCAAGTTTCAAGCCATGGAAATAGCCTCCTTTCTATGCAAGGAAAAGGATGTGTGCATTTACCCTTTGTAGAAACCACATAATGGGGGCCTCCTACTTTGGGCCCTGACTCCCACCCTAGGATAGGGGTTGAAAAGTCCTACTTGACTCATAAATTCTACTCAACCTTGTACTATTCTTGTTTTGGTTTCATGTTCTTTCCTTCTGATTTGAGCTATGGCTTCAAGTGATGATCGCCAGCATACCTTAAATATATCATTCAAGTTTCCAATTGTTTGTGTTAGCATGAGTAAATACCAGTTGCCCCATGGGGCATGGCGTAGTGGTAAGAGGCAAGACTCATTCTCATACAACTAGAGTTCAAATCTCACGCTTGACATTTCCAAACGCCTATGAAGTTTGAACCACTAGTGACATTGGGGTGCCTTGCTAAGATTCACTGCACTTCTTGGATTTGCCCGGTGGCTGGTCTGTGAGACCGGAATGTCCACCTCTAGGACTAGTTGGACAGAAGGCCCAAAAACTTGGATATAAAAAATAAAAAGACAAAAAAACAAAAAACAAAAAAAGAAAGTAAATACCAGTTGCCAATGTTAATATGGTTTTAATGGTATTGACTAGGACTAAGGATCTCTTCTCATGACTAATCTTTGATCTATTTACGACCAAGAGGAGAAGATGAAACACTAAAATGAGAGAGAGAGAGAGAGAGAGAGAGAGCACCAACCTAGAAAAGAGAAGAGCATGAAGGAGAGAAAGGGGAAAGAGAAGAAAAGGCATGCTCCAACAACGAAAATGAAAGAAAGGAAATGGGAGAGAAAAAAAATTGAGCAAGTGCGAGAGGATAGGGGAGGAGAAGAGGAACAATCACGAAGCTCCCATCATGCGGGGTCCCGGAGAAGGATCCATTATACGCAGTCTTACCCTATTTTTTGCAAGAGGCTGTTTCCAAGATTTGAACCCGTGACCTTTAGGTCACAAAGCAACAACTTTACCGTTGCCTCAAGCTCCCCTTCTATTAAAATAAAATAAAATAAATAAATATAAAATATAAAATTTGATTAAATCTAATGTGTGTTGAGTTGTATTTTTTGTATTTTGAAAAAAATCTATACTTATAGATTTGAATAAATTTAATTACAAAATTAATTTAAGCCTAAAATACAATATTTTACATCCAAAATTTAAAAAGTTTGATACTTCTCTATTTTTCATCCACTCTAATAATGAGAAAAAAACAAGATAAGATTTATCTAAGAGAGATTTATTTATTTTTTATTAAACAAAATATAAAGTGATATTTATTGTATATTTTTTTAAAATGCTAATTAACAAATTTCAAACACAATTACATAACAACACCAACAACAACAACCAAGCCTTTTCCCACTAGGTGGGGTCGGCTGTATGAATCCTTTTACGCCATTGAGCTCGATC
>JBBMJZ010389235.1:0-14826 GCA_037833815.1 Zingiber zerumbet | reverse complement strand
ATTATATATTTAGAGAAAATTATAATATTTTTATTAAAATTTATAATTTTATTTTAATAAATAAATTTAATATATTTGTCTGTATATTTTATAAGTACAGTGAAATCTATAAATTTAATATTAAAACTATTATTTTTTTATTTATTTAAAAGTTAATTCATAAGTTTAACGAATATGTTCAGGAGCTGACAAGCCAAATATTGTGAAATCTGAAATTGATTAATTTATCTTAACGAGCTTCATTAAACGAACTCAAACGAGCTTTTATCAAATCAATTTTCAAATAGTTCATCACAAGCCCTGCTCAAGGCATAGGCCATTAAGGCTTATGCCTAGGGTGAGGGGCGGATCCAGAGGGGGGCATCAACGGTCGCCCCCCGTGCCGGTAATGGAACCCTTAGTATTATAAGATTACACCAATAGAGATGGAGGATACTACCCCTTGTTCGACGTAAATCGTCCCTCCAAGTTTGAATTTCTGAATCCGCCATTGCCTAGGGCCCCAATATCAATGGGTCCATTGATAAATAATTAAGTAGATATTAAAAAATTTAAATTGGGTTATTAATATTAATTAATGATAATATACACATTAATAAATTTCATGCTAACTTATTAATTGCATCTTATCAATTAGTTCATTATTTCTTTTTTATACTTATACCTATCCTTATTTCCTCGTATTACAATTAGCCAAGATTTTATTTAATTATATATCTTATAAAACTAATAAACTCTTTCCTTCTCAATATCTCTAAAAAAATCCTAATTATTCTCTCACTTCGTGTCTATTTTACGTTTATACTCTTGTCGGTTTCTTTTTTCTTTTCTTAATTCTGTAAGTTTATGCTTTTTTGCCGGTGATACTCTTAGAGAACGCTGTTCTCCTCCCTCGTCGATAATATTTCGTTCTCACTTTTTCTTTTTCTTTCTCGATAATAATATGAATCAAGAAATTTTTTTTATCCATACAACATAAAGTAAAATATTTCATCAGAAAAAAAAAATTAAAATTAAAATTAATAAAATTTTATTTACGTTCAACAATATCTTTAAAAAAGATTAAATAATTTAATAATATTTAAAAAATTATGTAAATATTAACGAGAAAACTAAATTTTATATAAAAATAATATTTTATTTTTAAAAAATGAATTATTTTTTTAAATCGGTAATTCAACTTGAGCAACAAATTTTAAAAATATATTAAAGGATTATTATTATTAGCCTGGTCTCGAGATGAGACGACCCTTAAATAGGGCATGGTGTTATCCTCCATGTGCATGAAGAGCAAGAGCAAATAAAGAATTGTACTCTTGTTTAATGCTCTCCTATATGTTTTACTCACACAAAAAAGAAAAAAAAATAGCTCGATGCACGAAGCTCTTATCATATGGAGGTTCTGGGAAAGATCTATTGTACATAGTCTCACTTTACTTTTTGCAAGAAAAAAGACAAAATAAACATCTTAATTATCTTTGATAAATAACTGATTAACAAAAAAAAATAATTAGCTATGAAGAAAAAGTAATTTCATAGTATGGAAATAGTAAAAAAATTCATTATATCACTAGGGTACTACTTTACTAGTACAATAAATCCATGGTAATCACTCTAGAAAATATTACATTTCTAACTAGCGAGGAATGGGAATTATTACGATTAAATATACAATTAGCAGGGATGGCAGAGATGGTTTGTAGATACAGTGAGAACACATAAATTAAAATATTTTAGTTTGGAAATTTAAATGAAAATCAAATTAAAACTATAATTCAATCTGAATTTGTTAATTAAAAATGAATATAATATATTCAACTTAATTATAAAACTATTATAATTTTAAATTAATATTGATTAAGGAACCTATAATATATATATATATATATATACACCACTCGTGCGCTAGAGTGGGTGTGTACGAGGCTCCTATCATATCAATGACCTATATATATAGATTTTTGATATGTTGTCCGATTTCTGTGTTCGATCGAGTGCGTGAGGAGTTCAGAAATGATCCCCGCATCCGAAAGCATGAATGAGATATGGACAGAGTCACAAACATGGAATCGAGAAGCTCTTATATTTTACTCTTCAATGATTTAGTTGAAAGCCTAATTATGCTCGAATCTTTTAATTTTCTAATGTTTCTATGGAGTTAGCAATTAGTCAAAAGGAAATTAATTTTTTCCAAAAATCATAAATGAAAGAAAAGTCCCT
The DNA here is from genome assembly GCA_037833815.1 of Zingiber zerumbet. Lineage (NCBI taxonomy): Eukaryota > Viridiplantae > Streptophyta > Magnoliopsida > Zingiberales > Zingiberaceae > Zingiber > Zingiber zerumbet. The sequence continues at coordinate 12,606 of JBBMJZ010389235.1, read as the reverse complement.
TGGCAAAGTCAAGATAGAAAGTGGTGCGCGATTACGATGTAATTCTCCAATATTGAATGCCATGACTATTAAGCTTTTTTTTTTTAATAAGAAAAGAAAAGAAAAGGAAAAAAAAATGTATTCTTACATAATTGTGGTCCAATTAATAATTATATAAGGGTAAATTGTACTAATACCCTTTGTACTTTGCTATAATTACAATGCACGTGTTGAGTCTTATATTGTAATTTGCAAACATTTTTATTGAATTATACTTAATTCATAAGACAAATTATTTTTCATGGAATTATGAGTTTAAGAGATATTTAATGGTTATTATTTTATACTTTAATGGAAAATATGAAAATAAAACATATATCATTTTTATTGAAAATGGTTATTCCTTTTTTCAAAAAATTTAAAAACAATATTTTATCATTATTCTCATTTCGATAATTTTTTTTATTTCAGCGTATCATAACGTGTTGAAATAAATTAATTCACTTTGGTTAAATTAAAACTATATATTTTTACATAAATTTTTAATTAACTTGATCAAAATTTACTCAATCAAAATAAATTTAAAACTATTGTATAAATTTTTAAATAGCCGTTATAACAATCTAAATAACTCCTGATTAGGCAAGAAAGCGATTTGTTAGCGTCCCTTAAAATATAATCCATCTCTCATTGGAACTCACTTTTCTTGACTCGATCAGTGCTTATCTATTAACTTTTGGAAACAAATCGCATGGACTCCACTTTTTATGGAAATATTTCTGATGAACTTTTATAACTTTTAAAAAGCATATTTTTATTCAGTTCATCCCTGATTATACAAATGCTAAATTCCATGTTTTCTTGGTCAACCTTTCCATCTAAAACTCCACTTATTTAGAACACTTGGCAGAGAAAGGAAAACCACCAAAACCATCCGAATCTCTTCACCAGTTTGATAAGATGACGAAAATCTTGCAGGTTTTTAAGCAACCCACCCTGCTTCTCTTGTCTTTCTCCATAAACAACGCCAAGATCGATCGTCTTCATTATTTTTTTTTGGAGGAGATAATGGCGGGTTGATGAAAGTAGCTGCTTCTGTTGTTCTTGTGCGAGAGATGGCTCTGTTTGCCTTGTCTTTCTGGTTCTTGGTTGCCAATTCCCTGATTCTTTTGGTCAATTTTGTAGCTAGACATGTTTCCAGGTGCCAATATTTTAACTGGGAGCTGTTTAATTGATCATAAAGTTATGCCTCTGTTTCCGTCTCTCACTGTTTAATTCTGTGCAGAACTAGGACAAAAGGCACTACTCCAGAAGAGAAGTGGCTCGAATTCAGCAATCACGATTCATCTCCAGAGAAAGAAGAACCGCTTTTGTCTTTTAAGTTTCAGTATCAGATTCCTGATCAACAGCAGGGAAAAAGCAACGGAGAAGGTTTGCTTAAAAATGAGATTTTAGTCGAGGAAAAGCCCAAACATCATGAGACTGATGCGTTTAATGAGCTTGAAGGAGACAATGTGTCCGAGGAGTGCTCAGGTTTTGATTCAGAATCTGATACCGTTAGTGTCAGTGATGGCTACTCAGTGCATGACCTTGCTGTGGATTCTGATGCCTTCTCGTCTGAGGAGGACTTTGAAGTGGATGAACTGAAATCAGCTGAAAAAATTGCTTATCCAGGCAATGAAGGAGGAGGGATCGAATCTGTCATAGTTACTAAATCTCAAGGAATGCACTTGGAGTATGCTGATTCCAGCAGTGATGAAGATGACAATGATGATGTTTATCTGATGAGCCATGATGAAGCCCTTGCCCTGGATAACAAATATTCAGCTAGAAAAGAGGCAGATGATTGCACAAGCTCAAGGCCATTGCTGGACCCTCCTATCAATGCTTATTTCAGATCGATCGCCGAAATGGATGCTGTGCAAAAGAGAGGTCTAGATGAGCAGGAAGACAAGTTTGAGAAGGCACAAGTGAAGGGCTCGGGTGATGGGGATTGTAATGAACTGGAGCCACCATGGGAGCATCCGGAACTCATGGAGCAGCTCAGGATGGAACTGCAAAAGCTGAAGAATGTCGGCCTACCGACCATTTTAGAAGAGTCAGAGAGCTCCATATCAGTGGTGGATGAGAGTTTCCTGAATGAGGATCCCATGGTTGAGATCCAGAAGTCTTACTGGAGCTACAGAGAAAAGATGAGGAAGCTTGACATACTGAACTATCAAAAAATGTACGCGATAGGTTAGTCGAAACCGAAAATTCATTCCTTCTCTCTAGATTTCACTCCAAATTGCATCTCAATTTCCTGCTAAACTCACAGGCTTTCTTCAACTGAAGGATCCTCCTCTTCAGCCAGTGGAATCTGGGAGGCTAGGACTAGCATTCCAATCCACTTTTCCTCAAAGCTTTTGGCTGGTTCGTCGCAAGTCCAACTCAAATCCATCGGAGAAGCTCATCAAGGAGCTCCAAAGTGACTTGGAAATGGTGTATGTTGGACAAACATGTCTTTCCTGGGAGTTCCTGAGATGGCAGTATGAGAAAGCTAAAGAAATGCCTCAACTTTTCGATCCATTTGGGAACCATTGCTATAACCAAGCTGCTGGAGAATTCCAACAATTCCAAGTGATCATTCAAAGGTTCAAGGAGAATGAGGCATTTCAAGGGCCAAGGTTGCCTAACTACATCGAATACCATCGACTTCTTCACAATCTTCTCCTAGTACCTGTACTTAAAGGTATAATCTGAACTATATGAAGCCTAGCTACCACCAACATCTTTAGAAATTTAGAGTGGAGTGATTGAGGCCGATCTCTTATTGCAGAGGATTTCTTCAAGGACAAAATGGAGGATGAACAAGTGATAAGTGCTGAAAAGATAGCAGAAATCATGGAGGAATCAATCAGAATTTTCTGGGAGTTTGTCAAAGCTGACAAGGATGAAACTCCAGGGATTCTCAAAGGGTTCATGGGCACTCATGTTGAACTGCAAGGCCCTTCAGATTTTGACCTTCTGGAAGACATCCAAGCTGATTTATACAAGGTACATTATACTTGTGATCAATCTTTAAGCACTTGAATACCATATTATTTATATATATGTGTTGTGCAGAAGGAGAAGAAGCTTAAAGACATTCTAAGGGCAGGCAACTGGCTGATTAAGAAGCTCAAGAAACCGAAAGAAGGCAGACCAAATCAAGATCTTTTGTTCTCCCAAGTAGACTTGAAGCTTGTGGCAAGAGTGCTGAGGATGTCAAGGATTACAAGTGAGCAGCTGCTGTGGTGTCGCAAGAAACTGAGCAAAATCAAGTTTGTAGAAAGGAAGGTCATTAGGGAACCTTCTTTCTTGCTATTTCCATGTTGATGTTTAGATTGATGTGTTTGTTAGATGCAAATCACACAAATAGAGTTGCAAAGGTTTTTTTGGAAACAATTAAGTGTTATTTTTGGATTCACTTGAAGCAGTGTTTCAGTGTCAATAAATTGGACATAGTAAAACATTGAGAGTGCTTATAAGATTAAAACAGTGCAAATCTTTAATGAAATTGGGTTTATCATCAGTTTTAACTATCAAAACTGCAGTTTGGAGGCAATTTCACTAACTCTGATCATTACTCGATATCTAAGTTTGCCTGTGGCTTGTGAAAAGAAAAAATGAAGTTTATTTATTAAAAATTTTATTGAGCTCAATATTATTTATATATTTTAATTAAAATATTGATTTGATAAATGGAATTTATATCATTTCCTTATTTTTAGCATATTGTAGATAATTTAAGATTATAAAATTAGCAAGATTTAGATAAATCCTATTTATTTAGGGAGGGAGTAAGAAAAGTAAAATGGGGAATAAATTTGTCAATTTCTCTACAATTCAATGGTACCAATATTGTTATAAAATTAAAACCTTTTTCTTATGAAGTTGAAAATTATATGATGCTATTTGAATGGGGAATATCTCTCATTGTATATTTGATGTTGTTCAAAATTTATTTTCATTCAATATACATCGTAATTTTTGTTAATTATGATTCTATTTTTCATACTTACACCTCTGAAAAATGGAAAAAAAAACATTTATGATCAACTTTTACACCATGTATAATAAGATTCTTTTTTATCAAATAATAAATATGTTTATTAATGTAAAATAGAAATGCAAAGAGATTTTACAAAAAAAAAAAATATTGTCAAGAATGGGATTCGAACCCATGCCCTTTCGGACCAGTACCTGAAACTGGCGCCTTAGACCAACTCGGCCATCTTGACGTTGTTTTATTATTGACTTTAAAATTTATTTAATGTATATATAAACTGGTTTTACATTTATCAATAAAACCCTTGCCCTTGTTCGGGTTTTTTCTTTTCTCAAATGTACTCTCGACTGCTTCCTTCCCCCATGGCTCGCCGCCTCTACTCCAAGGCCTCCCGCTGCTCGTGGCTGCCTCAGTCTCTCCTCTTCTCCCACCGTCAGCCTTCCCTATTCGTCCGCCACTCCCGTCCAGGTGTGTCTCTCGTATCCATCATTCCGTTCTTTGTTTCCGTCTTCAAGCTTGCGACTGTGCAAGAGATTGCCGGTCTTTCTATGTAGAATACGTTCAGGCCTTCAAGGGTTCAATAAATGTGCTACCTTCACCGTTTAATCCGTGCATCCAAAATTTCCGCTTCATGCAACTTAGTGCACGTCAGACTTTTTATTCTATCACTTTCGTCAAGTATAATCTACCGAATCAAACTGGAAAATCAACTTAAAGATTGGATTTTGGAGACTCATTTAAACAATTCTTTCATTCTGTGCAGTGAGTGATATAGCTACTATCGCAGAAGATGTGGGAGGGTTTAAGGAGATGACCGCAGGAAATAGGAGGAAGTACTACATGCTTGGAGGTAAAGGAGGTGTTGGGAAGACGAGCTGCGCGGCTTCTTTGGCTGTTAAGTTTGCAACTCAAGGCCATCCCACTATTGTTGTCTCAACAGACCCTGCTCACTCCTTAAGTGATTCTTTTGCACAGGTATGGAGTCGCTGCTCGTTAGCAGTGTAGAGATCTAGTGATCTTTTTTTTTTTTCCTGTAATTGAATTGAACGTTCTTGAATCCATCTCTTACATTCTGAAGTTTTTCTTTCAGCCTTTTGCCTTATTTGTTTAGGCTTTTACTAATTGTGTTATTGTGTGTCACAACCGCTAGGATTTGAGTGGTGGAACATTGGTACCCGTTGATGGGATGAATGCGCCATTGTTTGCACTTGAAGTAAGCCTAAACCTTCTAACTTGTCTCTCTATTTTTTTATTGAATTTCTTGAGGTATGTCCTTGCTTACTTGGACTCCTTCTATATTCCCTTTATCCTCATGCTCTTCAAGTTTGTGTAGGAGCTTTCAGATTAATATTTTCGTTTTACAGATCAATCCTGAAAGGTCAAGGGAAGAATTTCGTAGTGCAAGTCAAAATACTGAAGGCACAGGGGTCAAAGATCTCATGGACAGTATGGGTCTAGGAATGCTTGCCAACCAGGTGCACATACCATCAAACACTATCTACAGCAGAATACTTTCAAACATATTGTAACTAGTATATGTTGGTATTACTTGTCATGGGATTTGGTATATTTCATAGTCATCATTCATATGAATATAGCTGTAGGCATTTAGGATGCATTTAGTGCTGAGGAGGAGAAGAGAAGGGAGTACACATTATCGAAGAGAGGAAATTTTCTAAGGGGACTTAGAGAATCTCACCATTATAGTATAATATACAACATTCCACAACAACCATAACAAAGATGGTACAGTTGTTTTGACAGTAATTAGATCAAGTCATTGTCATTTCACTTAGGTTCATAGTCATCTCCCTCACTATACTGTGATTGAGAAGCTTGATTTGTCTACCTTGCTGTCCAGTAGGCTTTTTAAATTTTAGTGAAATCTAAAATGATCTTTTCTGACCAATTTACTGTTTCTATATCTAGTGGTTCCTAGAAATTGCTTACTTTTTTTGATCAATCGCATGAAGCTAGGAGATCTGAAACTAGGAGAACTACTGGACACTCCTCCTCCAGGACTGGATGAAGCTATTGCCATTTCAAAGGTACAAAATTGATTATGCTAATGTTCCTGCACAAAATTTTATAATGTGAATCCTTTTTATTTTGTCAATTTTGTAGCTTATTGACTTAAAATCTGTGTGTCTTGTTTAAGATTATGGAATTTGTTAAAGCACAGGAGTATAGTATGTTCAGCCGTATTGTTTTTGACACTGCTCCAACTGTAAGCAATCTACATATGAACAGAAAATTATTTGTTATGTTTCTTGTGAACTACGTAGACACATAATTATCATTTTGTCATAGGGCCATACCCTTCGGTTATTATCCTTACCAGATTTCTTGGATTCTTCTATTGGCAAGATAATGAAGGTTTGAAATCTTAACATGATGTTTTATTTTATCCTATATGTGCCTATGTTTTTTTCTCCATTGTATCCTTGAACAATAGTTCAGTGTTGTTGAAATATCTTTCGTGTATTTGCTCTTAAGAAAATTGTTGATGTCATCCAAACTATACTGATGGACTCATTATATGCAAACCTACATGGATCCAGCCTACACAACGCTTCATGTCTATTATGTTTTTGACTACTTATATCAATTCTACATCCATAAATGATCAAGGGTGTGCTTGGGTTGGCTCACTATATTGATGGTAATTCAGCAGTAGCTTGCAATTGTGTTCTAGTCCATAGTAATTGTTGCACAACGATAAGCTCACTTGATTGCTCCTTTGCTAATTTCTTTACCAAGGTTCTTATAGTCCTTTTTCTTGAGCTTATTAAGGAACTGATTGGTTTGAAATACTCATTGTTGCCTGATGCAAATTGACTGATTCTTTCTGTTATGATCTAGTTTATACACAGAGCAACGTATCCTAATGCATCCATGCTGACGCATGAGAGTTCACACATGTCTACCTCCATTGATCGATCATCACATCTGAAATTTCACTGCATGACTACTATATCTATGTAGAACCATGATATGTATGCTCTATGGACCCTAATCAATAAACTGATCCCCTCACCACTAAAGATATCAGATTCTAACTAAATCCTTAAATTCGTTTACGATTCTCTTCTGTCCATCAACTTCATCTTCACATTTCTATTAAAATGAGTGAGGCTATATAGGAAAATGCTCATCAATTGTTTCCATCCATCTGGCTTGTCATTTTGGCTTTTTTAGGCGTATAATGACTAGTGCAGCATGGTGGGAGACAAGAAAGCATTTTGTCAAGTTACAGGGATGTTGTGGTGATTAAGTGAAACATAACAATCATAAGAAGCAAGATTGATGGTCTTTGACCAGTTTATGTGCTCCAACCACCACTTATAATGATGACTAGTTTACTATTTAGGTATTTGTTTGACCCTAAAACATGACAATTGACGTCTCATATGATTAAGAAACATGGTGCATCATTCAGTGTCGTATACTTAAACTAAAGAGCATGATGTTATTTGTTAGATATATTAATGCAGATAAGTCAATGGTATCGTGGTAGTTATTATAGTGGTAGCACTAGTCAATACAAATATTCCATATTTAATTTCATGCCAAGTCCTATGATCAACGTGGTTACCAGTTCATTTGACAAAATCTTAACCCTATTGATGCCATCAATGTTTTGCTGAATATGTCGGTGTAACATTTTTTGGGTTTTTTTTGCTCATATCAGCTAAGAACCAAATTGGCTTCAGCAACATCAGCTCTTAAATCTTATTTTGGACAAGGAGTACCAAAACCAGATGCGGTAAATTTTAATCCCCCACAAGATAGACATGTCAAACTCCTTCATATGTAACCTGTATCGCTATCCTTTTGATGTCTAGTCTGATAAACTAGAGCAACTAAGGGAGAGAATGGTCAAAGTGCGGGAGCTTTTCCGAGACACAGAATCAACTGAGTTCATTATCGTTACAATTCCAACGGTAAGATATCAGCTGTGCTTGCCCATGCATGCACCGAATCCTGCATTTATCATGACTTCGTATTTATTGTGCCAGGAGAACTAGTTCTGCAATATGGATTCATTTCTTGGGCTTTTGCAATATTATTTTAGTTCATGCATACAGCCGTTTTCCGTGTCTAACATTGAGAAAATTGCACGATCTAATAACTAGAAACTGATATTGAAGGTCATGGCTGTCAGTGAGTCATCTAGACTATATGCCTCTTTGAAGAAAGAAAGTGTACCAGTGAAGAGGCTTATTGTTAATCAGCTTCTACCACCATCTGCAACTGACTGCAAGTTTTGTGCAATGAAAAGGAAGGTAAGTTTACAGTCTTCGAAGTATCAATCTGTATTTTCCTCATCACATTCATGATAGACACTTAGCAATCTAGAAAATCAGACTCACTTTAGTATTCATATAATTTTTTTTATCGTTCCATTCGGTAGCTCCTTATACATGTATTTCTTGAATACTTCTGGTAGGATCAAATGCGAGCCCTTGAAATGATAAAAAATGACCCGGGGCTCACGGTCTTGAAGCTAATCCAAGCGCCATTGGTTGATGTAGAAATTCGGGGTGTTCCTGCCTTGAAATTTATGGGAGACATGATCTGGAAGTGAGATTACACACACACACATTTGCTACATGAAGTTCCACCATATGGTTAAGGCATCATTTATACTTCTAAATCGATTACTTCCTAACCTCCAAAATCCAGGGATTAACTCTCGTGCTTCATTTGAATGTCACAGGCAAAGACGAGAATCACAGAACCATCCAAACATTAATGAATGGTGAAGCCATCTGCGCAACATGCTATTTTTCTATCGAGTTTTCCTCTCTTGTCCTCAGTATAATAACAAATCAAGTCGAGTTTAACCAATTGTTTTCAGCAGTTTAGTTCGGTAATAGTAGTTTATTTATTGTAATCTCACTCAACATCCCCCGGAAATTAAAACGGTGGGAATTCAACACGCGAAGGGCAATTGCTGGACGAGACGGGGCACTCAATGAGCCGCTCCCCCTTCGCATCCACGCACACGGAGACCTCATACAGTTGCCGATTCCCACCCACGTCCGCATTGCAACCCAGCTTTGGCTCAAACCCGGTGCTGTTCCTGATCGCGCTCGATATGTCTTTCGAGCTGTAAAGCCCACCGTCCGGCTTTATCCCTGCCAAAACCATGAGCCACCATTGAGTGCTAATAAACCCTAAAGCAATTTTGTTTTATGGGACGAGTTAACCTGCATCTTGATGGCAAAAAAAAAAAAGACGAATACGCTCGCCCCCAGCGCTCCTGTCAATCCGTCCCTGGGTCAGCACAGAGAGGAGGTAGAGTTAACCTGCATCTTGCAGTGCTTCGAGGAGGTCAATCTGGATCCTGAGCCGGAGAGCGGCCTCAAAGTAGGCGTGCTGGTCGAGGACGGACTCCGAGCAGGTGCCGTGCTTCTGCCACTCGTGTTTCCAAAAGCTGGACTCGTCGCCGCTGGGGCAAGCTAGGCTGGGCCACTGCGACCTCAAGCTGTCCATCAAATCCGCAATCTGTAATTTTTTTTTAAAATTTTCTCTCATTTAATCAAAATGATTATAAATTAGTTAATTATTTTAATAAAAATGAAAATAAAGACGCCCTTTTAATTTTTTTACTTATTATTATTTTTAAAAATAAATAAATTATCGTAAAAAGGACCTGTGAGGCATCGTATGCGTTTTGGCGGTCGCAATTGGATGGATAAGATCCGTCGGCATAATTGGGCCAGAGCCCATGGATGGAGAAGTCGGCCGTGGGCTTCCCGTTGGCCGGGTAGCAGCAGCTTTTCTTGGTGTCGCAAAAAGATCCTGGCAGCTGTTATACACATAATTAATTAATTAAGTACTTAATTAAAGGTAGATCCGCTATCTTATCGGTCCTCCTAGTGCCGGCTAATTAAGTACTTAATTAAAAAAGGTAAATCCGCTACCTTAGCGGCCCCCCTAGTGCCGGCCCCACGGATATGGAGGGAGGTTTATGCAGGTACACAGGCCATAGGCGCATAGCGGGGTAAATTAAGTAAGTACTTAATTAAAGAATTAGCAGTGAGTGGTGTGATAAATCACCTGCGGAACAAAGTAGAAGAAGCATGATGGAAGGCTGCGTCGGTGGAGGAAGAAGGATGAGATCAATTTGATTTAAAACTTTAACATTTTCAATAAACATTAAAATTTATCTAATTGACCTGGATGTGAAAAAAATCATTGTATGTCAAAAAAAATATTTGAGATTATTTAAATAATCAGAAGACCAAGAGGAGCACATAGAAACTTTGTTTCATCCGATTCCGAGATCTCTAGATCCATCAACCGAATTTTTAGGAAATTGTATACTTTCCAACGAATCTGCGAATTAGTTGGAAATATTTCCAATGAATTCACAGATTCATTGGAAATTTACAACAAATTAGAGATTCGTTGGAAAATTTACAATTTCCTAAAAAACATGGTTGATGGATCTAGAGATCTCGGAATATGAAACAAGTTTCTATATAATCTTGATTTTATATATGTCTTCAAATATTTTTTTTTTGCCTAATATATTTTTCTCAGTAATTTTTCAAACATCAATGTGTCCGAAAAATTTACTTCGGATTTAAAAATTCACAAATCAAAATACGTTGGCTCTAAAATTATTTTTAATTCATGGATATAATCATGAAAACTCTACGAACGCATACAATCTAATTTCATTTTGTTCTGAGCACTCAAACATTATTTTAAAAATCTTACAAGTTCAACTAGATTAATTTGATTTAAAACTCTAACACTTTAAACAAACATTAAAATTCATCTAATTGACCTAGATGTGAAAAAAAAATCATTTTATGTAAAAAAAAATATTTGAGTTCATTTATAGAATCAGGAGATCAAGAGGAGCACATAAAAATTTGTTTCATCTGATTCCGAGATCTTTAGGTTCATCAACTAGGTTTTTAGGAAATTATAAACTTTCCAAAGAATCTCTAATTCGTTGGAAATTTCCAATGAATACGTGAATTCGTTAGAAATATTTCCAACGAATTTGTGATTTGTCGGAAAGTATGTAATTTATTAAAAACTCGGTTGATGGACCTATAGATTTCGGAATCGGATAAAACAAGTTTCTATGTGCTCCTCTATTTATCTTAATTTTATATATGTCCTCAAACATTTTTTTACCTAATATATTTTTGTCAGTAATTTTTCAAACATCAATGTGTCCAAAACATTTAATTCGGTTTTAAAAATTCACAAATCAAAATACAATGGCTCTAAAAATATTTTTAATTCACGGATATAATCATGAAAACTTTACGAACGCATACAATCTGATTTCGTCTCATTCTGAGTACTCGAACATTATTTTGTAAATCTTACAAGTTCAACTAGATCAATTTAATTTAAAACTATAACACTTTCAACAAATATTAAAATTCACCTAATTGACCTAGATGTGAAAAAAATCATTCTATGTCAAAAAAAAAAAAATATTTGAGCTCATTTATAGAATCAGGAGACCAAGAGGAGCACGTAGAAACTTATTTCATTCGATTCTGAGATCTCTAGGTCCATCAACCATGTTTGTACGAAATTACATACTTTTTAACGAATCACGAATTCGTTGGAAATTCCCAACGAATCTGCAAATTCGTTGCAAATTTCCAATGACTTTATGGATTCATTACAAATTTTTACATGCAAAAACTCTCTGAAACGAATTTATTATTTGTTGTAAAATTGCGACAAAATATGGATTCGTTGGGAAATTCCAACGAATAATATTTTCGTTGCAATATTTTTGCGACGAAAATATTATTCGTTGCAAATTTTGCAACAAATTTTATTTCTTGTCGCTAACTTGTAACAAAATTTACGACAAAATATGTTTCGTTGCTAATTTGCAACAAATTATTTTCGTTGCTAAATTTGTTGCTAATTGCCTAATTTGCAACAATTTATTATTTTGTCGTAAATTTTCTTGGAAAGTTTGGGACGAAAAATAAATTCTTCGCAAACATTCGTCTCTAAAAAACTATTTTTTTAAGTGGATCATAATTACATAAGGCATCACTTCCGACGTTCGATCTCTCTCAGTGGATGAGAACAAAGGTTGACGTGAGAAATAAGGGAGTGAGAAATAAGGGAGGGAGAGAGAAGAGAATGCAGCTAACTAGAGCGGCCACTGTTTTGGCGGCATGCCCTTGGATGAAAAGGGGCTAGGAAGTGTCTAGTGCTGGAAAAAAATATTGAAACATCGAAATATCGAAAAATCGTATTGAAAAAATACCGTATATATTGAAATTTTCAGTATACCGAAAAATTTAGTACGGTATCATACCGTACCGAATTTTTCAGTAACGGTAACAATTTAAAATATTTCGGTATACCGAATACCGAGTAACTATATATTAAATAATTAATTTATATTCCTCTAAAGCCTAAAGGCCCTAAGCTAAACCCTAAACGGCTAAATTCTTCCCCAAACCACGTTCTCTCCTTACGCAGCCAACGCACACGTCGCGACTCGCGATTCTCTCCTTGCGCAGCCGACGCACACTTCTCGACTCGAATACTTGAGTTTTCATATTTTTTTTATTTCTATTCACGGTTGGTGA
>JBBMJZ010389172.1:0-14834 GCA_037833815.1 Zingiber zerumbet | reverse complement strand
CAGACGACCGGAGGCGTTGGGGTTAGGAGCTAATTGCTCCAGAAACTAAGGCACAATTTCAGTGGGTGGCAAGCCCCACTCGATTGTTCGACGTGTTTCACGAGCAGGTTAATAACAATCTCTTGTGTCGTGAGTCTTGTACCAATGGTAAGTGCAATATTGAGGTACCCATTCGAGAGGTTCATTAAAAGAGGTCTGAACGGCCTCGACATGTTGTATCGATCTCACTTCCTAGACTGGTGAAAGACTCGGTCGAGGGTCTCTAGGGCATATTGGAGGTGGTGGTGGTCTCTTATCGGCTTGGCCGGTCGGAGTTAGGACAGTCACCTCATTCTTCCAAGTGGTCTGGGCTTTCTTTACATTAATATATTTAACCACCTTCATGCAAGTCTTCAAAATCCTTTGCAGGCTTTCTGATAAGGGCTCAGAAGAATTCTCATTCTAAAAGGCCTTGAGAGAAGACACTTATTAATATTTTGGAAGTGGTAAACGGAACATCTAACACCACTTAGTGGAATCATTTGATGTATATTCGCAAGGATTCCTTAGTTGTTTGCTTGGGCATGAACAGACTTAGACTGGTCTTTTGATACCTCCTGTTTCTAGCAAAGTGGTACCGAAAGGCTTTTCTGAATTCCTTAAAACATGTAATTGATCTAACCGGCAGTCAGTCGAGCCATCTCTTTGCCGAGCTTGATAAAGCGTTCAAAAACACTTGACATTTTATGGAGTCACAATACTGGTGTTGTAGAGCAGCGTTCTTGAATCTTGGGAGTTGATCTTCAGGATCGGTGTTACCTCCATACTCTCCAATAGACAAAGGTCGGAAATACTTAGACAACTTTTCATCTAGTACCTCTTAAGAGAAAGGTACGCTCGTTGTTTCGGTGATTCTGGAGTGGCAAGAACCTTGCCTCACCTTGGATCCCTCTGGGGTGAATTCTCTGCCGAGGAAGCTTGTAACCACTTGATTTTGGCGTAACCCTCAGTGAGCATTCGGAAAAATGCTTGGGGGAACTCAAACGACTGTTTTGCTTGAATATTTTCTCAAATACAGGAAGCTCTTCTAATAAGGTCACGGGCGCTCAGTGCTAGTGAGAATTGACTGTTTGATTTTGGGACAAGGCTTGTGCCTTGACATTCACAAATAGCTCGTATTCTTCTAGAGTCATGGCAACGTTGATTTTACCAGCTACATCCATCTTTACATTCCATAACAAGTGAATGTGTTCCCACAGACAGTGTCAAATTTGATCTCATTAGGAAGATGAGTAGATGGGTGGTCGGTGAGGTGGCAGGAATGTTAATGGAGGAAGAACTTCGAGTCGGGTGTTGTGGACCTAGAGCTAGGAGCTGTGAACCTACACACACCATAAGCAGAGCCAACGCGAACGTTAGAGCAAGAACTAGGGAAGGGGTCTCTAGCACAGGCACTCCGACGCTCAAGTAAGTTAGAATGGTAGCCGAGTGAAAATGGAGAAGAAAATAAAAGTAGAACAATAATGTGGGTGCATGTGCTTGCGCACCTACCTGGTGAACAGAGAGGACCCCTTTTTATACTGTCTCTCATAACTGCTACAATAATGAGACGTCAAATAACGTCAGGTGTTAGAATATGTTCGATAGTGGAGGATGTACGAGCACCTTCTCCTAGGCAGAGGGAGGTTCCGTTACATATATATGTTAGAGCAGGGGAATATTCCCTGGCGAGTAGCCGTTATTCTCTGACAAATAGTTACGATTTCCTGACAAGGTTATCTCCTAGAGGGAGTCCAACTGGCTATAGTGCTGGTCAAGTTTATGCTGGGAGTCATGCCCATGAGAAGTGGGGAACTGAGCCCCGGAGATCTAACCAGCTCTAGTGTCAGTCGGGCTTATGTTGGGAGTCATGTCCATAAGAAGTGGGGAACTGAGCCCTAGAGGTCTAACTGGCTATAATGTCGGTCGAATTTATGTTGGGAGTCATGCCCATGAGTAGCAGGGAACTAAGCCCGAAGGTCTGACCGGATTTAGTGTCGGTTGAGTTTATGTTGGGAGTCATACCCATGAGAAGTGGAAAACTGAGCCTCGAAGATCTAACTGACTCTAGGACTGGTCGGGCTTATGTTGGAAGTCATGCTCATGAAAAGTGGAAAACTAAGCGCTAGAGATCCAACCAGCTCTAGGGCAAATTGGGCTTATGTTGGGAGTCATACCCATGAGAAATGGGGAACTGAGCCCCGGAGATCTGACCAGCTTTAGGGTCGGTTAGGCTTATGTTGGGAGTCATGCCCATGAAAAGTGAGGAACTGAGCTCCGAAGATCTAGCCAGATCTAGGGCCGGTCGGGTTTATATTGGGAGTTATACCCATGAGAAGTGGGAAACTGAGCTCCTAAGATCCAACCGACTCTAAGGTCGACTGGGTTTATATTTGGAGTCATACCCATGAGGAGTGGGGAGCTGAGCCCTGGAGCTCCAACCAGCTCCAGATCCAACCTACTATAGCGCCGGTTGAGCTTATGTTGGGAGTCATGCCCATGAGAAGGGGGGAACTGAGCCCCGTAGGTTTGACCGACTATATGTCCGGTTGAGTTTATGTTGGAAGTCATGCCTATAAGAAGTAGGAAACTGGGCCCCGAAGATCCGACTGGATCTAAGACCGGTCGATCTATGTTGGGTGTCATACCCATGAGAAGTGGGGGACTAAATCTCAGAGATCCGATCGGCTCTAGGGTCGGTGGAGTTATGTTGGGAGTTGAGCCCCAAAGGTTCGACCGACTCTAGATCTGACCGTCTCTAATGTCGATCGGGTTTATATTGGGAGTCATGTCTATAAGAAGTGAGAAATTGAACCCAGAAGGTTCGACCGTTTATAAGGTTGATCGATTTTTTGTTGGGAGTCATGCCCATGAGAAGTAAGGAACTGAACCTTGACAATTTGACCGGCTCTTGAGTCGATCAGATTTATGTTGGGATTCATGCCCATGAGGAGTAGGGAGCTGAGCCCCAGGGTTCGACTGGCTCTAGATCCTACAGACTCTAGTGCCAATCAGGCTTATGTTAGGAGCTAGTCATCCCTATGAGAAATAAAGAACTGAGCTCCGGAGGTCCGACCAGCTATAGGGCTAGTTGGATTTTTGTTGGAAGTCATATCCATGAGAAGTGAGGAATTGAACCCCGTGAATTCAACCGACTCTATTACTAGTCAGGTTTATGTTAAGAGTCATACCTATAAGAAGTGAGAAATTGAGCTCCATTAAAAATAGTCCATTCGAATACATACACTTTTATTTTAGTTGTCATGTCATTTTAACTTTGACTATACATCATCTTTAACTATGACCCTACATTCAACACGCCACTTCAATCTACATGTTCATATCCACATAATCAAAACAGCTCCTTCTACTCAATCCTTCCTTTAACTTCAAGAGTAACTTCAAGAGAAGATAGAAGAAACCATTCTTTACCTTTTACACCATGACATTATTCATCTTCAAGCTTGCACTGGTCTTCCAAGATCTGAAGTAGGACTCTTCAAGGTGAAGTCATGGATAGGCACGGACATGACCGTCTCAAATGCCTCCACGAGAAGTGCTACCTTCTTGCTCCGCGCAGGTGTCAATTTCCTCACCGCCTTTTGAAGTGCATTATCGATCATCCATGTTTCTGAACTTTTCCTTTCGTCTCTCTGCTGATGCCTCAGATCGACCATTTCATCTGCTAGGTCGGGTTCCACCGGAAGGAATCGCGGTGCCCTTGGATTGATCAGTCTTAGCACTTCCATCTCGATATCCTTCTTCCACTTTACACTTCTGCGTCTTGCCTTACGCTTATTGCTTAGCTTAGGAGACGGGCTGCATCTTGCTCCTTCACTGATGGTGATCATCCCATTTTGGGTGCAAATAGCTGCAAGGATTGTTCCATCAGATACGTCTTTGAGTTCCGTCTGATCAAGCTCCGATGTTTGATCATCCTCTGAGTAGATATCTTCGCTTAGATCGATGAAGTTGGAGTCCCAAAAGCCTTGATATTCAATGAATCTACCATCTCTAACCTTTTCTTCTTCGGTGAGCTTGAGGCTGCTGTCTGGGTTTTCATAACCACTACTGATTTCAGGTTCTTTGTTTTCCGGCCATTCTTCAGCTGCGGCCAATTTCGATTGTTCAGCGTTACGACCTTCAGTCCTATCATCTTCTCCGCCATTGCTTTTGTTGCTGTTGTCATCATCTGTTCCAAAGCCATCTTGTTCAGATTTATTGCCGTGAGAAACATTACTACTTTCTGAACCTTGATCATCTGCAACAACACTGCGATTTTGTTCACTTGTACTTTCATCTTCGAGAACTTGTTCAATTGTTTGGCTTTCAGAAGAAATATTTTTTTCTTCCCATTCGCCACTTCCACTCTCATCAGTTTCTTCTTCATCATCATCATCATCTCCGCGTTCTGCATCATCTGCGACAATGCTGAAGATTATATGGTGTGGACTTGTAACATCTGTGGATAATTCAGACTCTTCATGAGATTTTTCAATTTCAAAACAAACAGCGGTTTCTGCAGCATTACCTCCACCTCCATTTTCAGAAACAAAGCTGTGGCCTTTGCTCGTGTGAGATCCGTCGCCTATGGCTAACTTTGATTCTTCAAGGCCATGTTGTTCAGCAATTCCACTTACGACGACGTCTTCTTCCTTACAATCTCCAATATCTTCATCGCCGGCTTCGATTCTGTGGTTTGTATTGTCTAATTCAGATTCTTCAAGATCATTGGATTCACATTTTACGTGCTCTCCACTTCTCAGCTCCATTTCTTTGATATCGTGAAGCTCTTGCGCCTTGAGAAAGAGTTCTCCATGCCCAGATAAATCATCGAAACAGGCATTACCAGAAGAGGTGTCACTTGTTTGCTCAAGACTCTCTCCTCCAATGCTAATCCGGGCATATATTTCAGGGATTTCAATATAAACCTCTGCTCCTTCAAAATTTTCAATTTCCTCTTCACTGAACTCCGTATCATCTTCCGACGGCTCTAAACTCTCAAGAAATTTTGATATCTCTCTATCAAACTCATCCTTGTAGATCTCGTTCAAGAAATCGTAGTTCGTCTCTTCTATTACAGGAGCGATCTTTGAGCCTTGGATACTCCTCATCTTGCCTGAATTCATGTTTCTTCCTCCCTTCTTAAAACTTCCCCTCCTAATCGATGATACCCTTTTCAACTTCACGCTCCTCCTCTGCGTCCTGAAGGACCGCCTTCTCGCTGATGGTAATCGTCTCAAGGGTTGCAGATGCTGGTGCCTACGGCCATGCAGAGAGCAGTAGTTGAAAGGGCAGACCTTAACCGCAGAAGTCAACTCAGCAACTTTGTTCCCCGGATTTACCTCTGATCCACTTGGGAATTTGGATTCCTTCATAGTGGACGAACAAGTAGCCCTGCTAACCTTTCTTCGAGGCGATAGAACACTCGTTTCATAGATCTTCTTCATCGAAGGCCTTCGCGGTCGTAAACTTGCTTTCCTTGCTAAAGTTTTCGAGTACTTCGCAACAGGAAGAGAAGGAGAAGAGGAAGGGGAAGGCTTTGAATTGCTATGATCCGCATGATTCTTGGCCTTGACGACGGTAGCAGGTGCAGGGGATTGGGCACTTACCTGCATGGGCTCCTTCCTTGCGTCCGAGCAAGTCGTGGGCTTCATATAATTTGGCGATGAGTTGCTCGTTGCCTTTGCGGTTTCCTTCTTCGCGATTCCTCCCCTTCCTTTGCCGTTCTGTTGAGCAGCCGAGGATCTGGACCTGAGCCTGTCTGGAGTTGATTGGGTCTTCTTTGTCTGCGCTTTGGGCTGATGAAGCTCATCAGGAGTCTGTGTTTGTGCCATTTGGATTGGACGAGGAGAGAGATGTTTGAGCTGGGATGAAGCTTGGCTTGATCTGTTAATGGAGGAAATTAGAGACCCTGCGCCGGTAAGAGAAAAAAAAAAAGACTTGTTCTTCCTGATGGAGGATGGCGAATAACAGAGAAATATCAGTTATTTGGAGAATTGGGTAGTTCAGGGAAATTGAGACTTAGAACACCGCGTTAAGTTTCCTTGTAAGGAAGTTGGTCAAACAAAGGAAAGATGTTAAACCCAACAATTAGATTCTTTCCGAGTTTAAAAAGTTTGGTTCCATAAAATTTCCAAGTCAGTGTAACTGATCGAAGAAGATTTTTAAATTAAATTCTCGGTGTAAATCCTCCCTCACCGAAAATGCACGCCGCCACCGAAAAGCACAAGAACGCCGTAAACTGCACCCAGGACGCGGCAAGCGGCTTTTGACGCGCTCCAGCGAGGTGAGATGCGTGCATGTGGGACCTAAGTGGTGTTTGGCGAGTCAACTAACGTGGAAAGTTTGGGTCCACGCGGCCGGCCACAATAATTGGTTAAGATTACTTAAGTTTCAATAATTAGTCTAATAATAGGCTTATCGCAGGATTAAAAGAGAGAGAATTAATCAAACTTTCAATAACTAAGAACATCTCCCAAGATTTGTGAGAAATTTATAAAATCAAAAAAGTTGAATAAAAAAAATAAAATGTGAAGTTTGAGATATGTAGTTTAAGAATAATAGTTAAAACTTTTCTCTAGTCTATAATTAATAATAAAATAATGATCAAAGTTCTACTCTTCTTATTGTTTTATACAAATATAAATTTTTAATAAAATTATTAGTAAATTATTATTTTAAAAATAAATGCATTTCATAAGTTAAAAAAATATATACAAATAACCATAATTAAATTAAAATTTATAAGCTAATTAAATATTAAATTAAAATTTTAATTAAATTAAAAATCATAATTAATTAAAACATTAAATAAAAATTATATAGAAATATTAAATAAAATAATAATAAATAAAAATATGTGATTTGTAATATAAGATTACTAAGATTTTGATCGTAAAGAGAATAAAAAATTTTAATTTGTAAGGTGATATTGATGTGACATATTAAAAATTAAAAAAAAATCTAATTTAAAATTTTAACAATTGAAAATGCCCTAACTCGATCTTATAATCTAAAAAAAAAAAATGTCAATGCACTCGAGTTCAGCCTACTTCAAAGATCAATTAAGGTATAATTTTCCGCAAATGTCATCCTGTACATTATATTTATACAAAACGAGGAATGACTGGGCATCAAAGAAGAATTAATGAAAAACACACTTGCCGCATGTACTATGGTCATACACTTTCAACATGTACAAAGAAGAGAGGTAAATGGTAACAGGTTGCATTCAATAGTCCCATTCATGTCTTGATAAATATGCATCGAGAACGAAATTTTTGTCTAAATAAATACAAATGGAGGATAATCCGGACACCTAATCACCATCAAACAAGTAAAAGCCTTGCCTATTATGCCAGGATCCAGACCAAACATTACACAGACTGCAAATTACTCAATTGAAGATGCTATGTTCTTTGGTGTTTCCTTGGCAGCTTTCATGGCAGACACAAAACCTAGCATTTTGTTTAGAGCGCTAATGTAGGCCCGAACACTGGATACTACAACATCCATTGCAGCTCCGCTTCCACTGGGAAAAGTAAATCATTCGGCATTAGAAATTCTTATCCTTAGAAATGAGACATGCACAGAATAGAAAGAAGACCTGAAAGTTCGATGCATAGCCTGCCCAGTTAAGGCATGTGTTGACGTATGACTACCATCTCCACTTATAACCACCCGTGTGGTTGCAATTGCATCTATGCCTTCAGTTACTGCATTTAAAGCATACTCCTTCAGAACTGCAGGCACCTGCCGAGGCAAAGCACATCCTAAATAAACTGAGGATGTTCAGGACAAGGATAACTTATAAAAAAAAAACATATATAGCATCAACTTAAATAGAGATCGAACATACTGTCGGTGCAACACAACACCACCTAACTGAAAAAGAACAAGCGTAAAATCTGCAATAATAACAATACCAAGAGAAGGTTTCCTCATGCTAGTACTTTTTTTTAATATCTTCAGTAACTATGAAAATATAAGTACTCTTGATTTATTTTATATCATAATCCTAAATGGAGTTTGCTTGCCCCTTGCATCAAATACCACCTCCCACAGAATAAATTATAAAAAAATAATTTTCCCTTAATGGGTGGTTGACCTAAGAACACTGGGATGATGGGCCGCCTGCTGCGAGCGCTTCCCAATTTACTGTGATGGCTAGTGAGAAACTTCCGAGAGGCAGGATTAGTCTATGTAAACTGGATACTTAGTGTCAATATATATATATAAACAAGTTCACTGATCCCAGGTCTTAACAAATCTAACAGAATGGCCTTCAAAGTCCATTATAAACATGTCTTTTATCTTATATTTCAAAACTACCTGAAACAGTCACATGCTTTGGAGCTAGTCCTAGCCAATTACTGACTAAAACAGAGTAGTCAATTCAAAGTTTATAGTCATAAACTAGTGTACTGGATTACTTTCTCTTTTAGAGAAAGCTGCAGCTCAATACTGAGTACTGCCAAGTTAACGAAATCTGCTTGAATTGGTTCATAACTAACTTTCCGTTTTATGTTACTGCAGACAGATTATTTTTATCACAACTGATAGCATCTATCTTTTGTTACTCGGGATGTCCCGAACTGCAATCTATTACATGAAATAACAGCATAAAATCAAGAGCACAGAAGTCTGTATCCTCACCTCAACTATGCTATCAATGGCTTTGTAAGCAGCATCAACTGGACCTGTGCCAATGGAGCAAGCAATTCTCTCTTCTCCATCAGAAGCTATTAATTTTACAGTTGCTGTAGACAGGCCAAGTGTTCCACATGTGGCCTGTAAGATTAAACCATTACTAGAGAGCTTATGTTTGGAGAGCTTGCTTATGGGGAAAAAATCAGTCCAAGTATACCTGTAGTTCTTCAAGAGACCAAATAACAGGAGGCTGAAATATCTCATCAGAGATCAGTGCCTCCAAGTCTTCATCAGATATGCGCTGTTCTCATAGAAAAAATGAGTTAGCATTTTTTAATCCTACCTAGAGATCAATTCCGAGTAATTACCACTTTGAACAAATTAAGCACCACAGAGGAAGGATGAGTTCAGTGTTATAAGATTGCATTTTCTCCTAAACCATTGGTTGTGGAGCATAGGATCATGTTTCGTACGTCATCTAATGACAAAAGAAAAAAAACTATGATTCTCCTGAGTTACAATAGTTAATTGTTTCTCACCTTTTTCTTCTCAGCGACTTCTTTAAAGCGTTTGAAGACATCATCAAGTTCCTTCCCATCAATATCATACCCAAACTGAACAAATAAAAATAAATTACAACGTACAAATGCAAACTAGTAAATGTTGTTACAAAGCAAAATTAATGAAGAAAAATGAACCTCCAACAATCTACACCTCAAAGCATGGCGTCCGCTGTGAAGATCAAGTGTCAGTCTTTTTGGAAATATGATATCCTTTAAAAGATAGACACACTACAGACACACAATTCTGCAGATTATTTCAATTTTTTTCAACAAGTTTGTCATAAGTATTCTAACATTAGTGCACTAATATTCAAACACTCCAAGAAGTGTATAAAAAATTTCTTTAATTTGAAATCTATTAGTTTAAATTGATCTACAAGATGTTTACAGACATTTACTTCATATACTGATTTGAGAATGAGTTTGGCTCTAATTGAGCTAGGTAGAAGCATGAGTTTAATATGCATTTTAACAAAACAAGAGTGAAAACAATTTTTAGGTGTGTGGCTGAAGAGAATTCCTGAGCTTGGTTGGACTCAAAGGACATCATAGCTTGTTTAACATTGTAGAATGTTTTAAGATGTGAAGTTGATATAGAAAAGGCATATATTAATCTAAATGTGATGTGAGGTATCCTCCTAATGAGCTTCTCCCCAAACAGAGGGGGGAACCCAGTCGTCATGTTGCCAATAGTCACTCGACGATGGAACCCACACAATTAAACTAGGACCTTTAAGACCTCTACTCGTTCTTGTTCCCCAGGTCATCTGACGATCCGTTTAAGGGGGGTCCTTGAGGGCGGGTTTGATGGCTTTCTTCCCCTTCTCCTTGATTAAAGAGGATAAGCCTGCAAATAGAGGCCTCTTTAAGTTGCAAGTCTCCCAAGGCCCAAAGGAATGGAGCCTGGCTAATGAGAAGGCTCAGCAGCAAAAGACAGACCTGTAAACTCCTCTTTGGGGGCTGTCTTGTCAACCCACAGAGTGTTGATCACATTGGTGGCAAGAGCCTTGGGCTCTGGATGATCGGCCATGTTAGTGCAAAAACCCCACAGGTGGACTAGTTGCTCCTTGGTTGTTTTGGAAGGAGGCATGCTCAAGCCTAACCTTTGGGTTGTGGAAGATGTCGACGTTTCTTCATAAGAATCTCTAATGAAAATAGCGAAGTCCATCCCCACAAAAGCATGAAAATCAAACAAGCACCAGCGTGAAAGGAAAAAAAAAAAACTTGTTGATAGGACCCTAAAAGCCTAACTTTACAAGCTTCTCTCAGCCAAGTCCTTGAGAACCTCGGAATTGGCCATAACGACCTTCAATTTTTCACCACCTTTTGATCCTCGAGGATAAGGCTGGGTGGGGTACATCGGTAGCCTAGTAAGAAATCCCACGAATATGAGATTACCCAAAGTAATGGACAAAAAAAGCTACATCTTCCATCCTTTTATGAAGGAGGGGATATGCTAAACTTTCTAGTCAATCGAGGTGTCACAAAGGGTACCCTTTTATCAAAGTTGATCTTAAAGGCCACCATGAACAACCACACTTAGTGGCCCAACTCGGCTCAATGAAACCTTAATTAGAAATGTAGTCAACCTTCATCAGGAGTTCAATGAAAAGTGGCTAACCAAGAGCCTGAGGGTTCGAAGGAGACTCACCAATAGGGAGAGAAGGGAAAAGCACAACCTAACTATGAAAAAATCCATAAGGAAAGTAATCATCCTGCTTGGGGGCTATTAAGGCCTATGATGCCTCTAGGGGACCAAGCAAACATAGTACTTCAGCACCTCATACCTCTCACAGAGTGCATTCATCTGTCCAACAATCATCATGGATGGTTCGACATGAGCCTCCTCAAACTGGAGGTTGAATACTTTTGCCTAAACCAAGGGGAAACTAGCAAAGTGAGAATACTATCAAAAGTAGTGCTTATGAGGTTTTCAAGGATTGATAGGAGGAAAACCGATCAGATCAGAGCCCATTTGGGACAAAAGAAGCAATAATATAAGGCTCACAACACTAAAGGAACATGACAGCAAAAGACCTAGTGCTTGTGGTTGGGCCCTTTTTATAGTCATGATAAATTGTGGAGGAAGTTAGAAAAGGAGAAGATGAAGACAACTATCAATTCACAAGACCTTCACATCAAGCTGCTCACGAGCGGCTCGGTCAAAGCTCAACTCGAGCTCGGAGTTGACCGAGCTCAAGCCAGCTCGTTTAATATTCGAGTCGATCTCGAGCCTATTTAATATGGCTCGATGGCTCAGCGAGCCTTATCGAACTAGGCTAATTCAATATTCTAATATTTAAAATAATGACTACTTTAAAAATAAATAATAAGTTGAGGAGTCATTTGTGGCTAGAGGGTTTCATTGGATCTAGTTGTGGTCGAAGGCTCGAACTGCGCCTTGTTTCATTTTAATTTAATTTTTCAAGCCGAACTCAAGCCCGTGATTAGATGGGCGAGCCAAGCTTGAGCTCAAATTCACAAACACACTTGAGCTCAAGCCAAGTGCCAAGCCTCTTTAATTTTCTTGAGCTCGAGCTCATTTACACCACTACCTCAAGTACCACAACCTACACTTCAAGAAACTCTACAACACACCTTGGCCAAAACCGCATCTCAACTCTCAAAACTCCAACAAACTTGGCGAACCTACATGAGGCATGTTCAACCATCTAACTCGGAAAGCCACATTATCTATTAGGCCTAAACCTCAATAAGATGAAACATGGAAGAACAGTAATCCTTGAAGTAATAATAGTCTCACTGAGAGGAAAGAAGTGAAGCACTTGGTATCACAAACTCTCTTGAAATAGAATGAAAAGGCCTAAGCCATACCTAAGCTTTCCAAGGACAATGCCAGATTCATTTGCACGAGCTAATCCAATGTCTTCAGGAGAGATAATTTCATATGTACCCTTGTGTTTAAGCATCCCATCCTGCAAAAGACTAGATCAGATATCAATGCACAATGCAAAAAGGTAACCATAAAAAGAATGCAAACGCAGATGTGGTCCAAACCACAAAAAATTTCCCTATTCTGAAACCAATGAGATAATTTGATTTTATTGCTAACATGGTCAATTTCAAAACCAATGAGAAAAAATTGATTTATTGGACCATCGTTGTTGAGTAAATTTGATGCAGCTGTCTTTGAGACAAATAATCCCACTTGCAGTAAAAATTCAATGATTTTACAATTCCTTGAGTATAGCTAGTGAATAGCAAATGATTTATCTTAACCAAATAGTTATTTGTAACTGTTTGTGTTGCCACATTTTTTTTTGTATTTGTCTTTGTACATGCTGTCCTAAAGTACTACATAGAACCTAACACGGCACAAAAAATTGCAAGTATAGCATCAATATCTTAACAAGCACCTGGTGGATGCCACTTTCATGAGCAAAAGCATTAGCACCAACAATAGCTTTGTGTGGCTGTAAATGCAAGCCTGTATATTCAGCTACCTGAAACATCAATCTAAATTTACGCTTATTGAAAATAAAATAAATAAATAAATTCTTCAAGGGAAACATTTAGTGATCAATTTTTAAAATACCATCTTGCTTGCCATCACTATGTGTTTTGTGTTAATTCCAGTATAAAGACCTCCAAGAAGTTCCTGTCGACACTTCATAGCAATAACAACCTGTAACAAGAAAAACAAAGGATGAAGAGACATTTATCAGATATCAAAAGCCAAAACAAAACCATAGTTATTTGAATCCTGTAGAAAGTCTTTGAAAACACTTTACACTGTTCAACATCATTATAATAAGGATCAAAACAATTAACAAGTTTACATTGTTGATGGTTCTTTTTTTTTTTGAAAAAAAAAAAAAGATTTCAATGTATCTTAACTTCTAGTTCACTTCTTGTCACTGAAGAACACATTGAACAAATCACTGCATAACTATCTCTGAATCTAAAGGGACTGATTTCTTACCAACTTTAAGCATATGCATACCCACAAGGAAAACATTGACAACACCTAAACATGATCATAATGCTTTTTGTCTAACCTTTGGACTATATATCTACGTAGTGTTGGAACCCCAAGGTGGTTTTGATGTGATCAACCAAGTTAAGTTAGATCATGTTGTGTTTAACCATGTGTCTAAGTGTGCAGAAGCTTAAGTGCACAGGGAGTCGAGCAAAAACCGCAGCTAACAAGGACGGCACGGGAGAGAACTGACGGGCTCGATGCGTCCGATGGACGAGGTGCTGCGGAAGAGTACGCAGGCAGACGAGAAGGAGGCGCGCGACGGTTCCGAGAGACGAGAAGCCAAGAGCGGAAGCTTGCTCGAGAAGGCCGGAAGTTGGATTCGGGTGAGCCCTATTCTAGATGACCGAAATCACCCAAGCGAGCGGAGTCGGAGCGGAAGATCCAGACCGAGACGAGTGAAACCGGAGCAGAAGGCCTGGACTGAAATAGTCAACTAGGTTGACTTTCCTGGTCCAAGCACCCAGACTAAGTCCGAATGCCTGGAATCGAATTCTATCCGGATAGCGTTTGACCGTGATCCATTGCGAAGGGGATAAAGTTTTATCCCCCTCCAGGCGCCTGGAACGCTTCCAGACGCCCTGACCAAAGCTATAAATACATCCTTGGTCTAGAAATTAAAAAACAACAAGTAATTTGATAAACAACACTTGTGCGCTTCTCTTAGTTAGTTTAGCTTCATCTTTCTATGCGCTAATTGCTGTAAAGAGACTTCTCCGCATGAAGGAGAATTTAGTGTGTTTCACTTCCTTGGATTAACAACCTCCCCGATTGTAACCAAGTAAATCCTTTGAGCCTCTGTTTTTTTTGTTTATTTAATTATTTTATGCAAGTGTTCTTTTAAGTCCGAGAAAGGCTCGTTTGTTTTGTTTTTGTGCAGGGGCTATTCAACCCCGCTCTTCTAGTCGGCCAAGGGTCCTAACAAGTGGTATCAAAGCCAAGACGCTACAGGAGGACTAACCGTCGATCGAAGCACTGAATCAATGGTCGAACTGAGCATAAACCCACCGAAGTTCAAGGGGGAGTTCGCTAGCTGAAAAAAGAGAATGCAGGTATTTTTTAAAACTGACTTTGAATTACTTTTAATAATGAAGTTTGGTTTTGTAGCACGCGAAGGCAAGGAATAATACCAGTGGACGAAGAAGGAGCAGCCCGACTACGTGGCAAACGGCAAAGCAGAGTTCCATTTGCTGAGCGTCCTTCCGCCACAAGAAGTCAACCGATCAGCACCTACAACTCAGCAAAGGAGCTTTGGGAGAAGTTCCTTGAGCTACACGAAGAGACGTCCGAAGTCAAGCTCGCGAGATGGGACTTACTTCGCAACCAGCTCATCAACCTACGATTTGCAGAAAACGAAACGATTGCACACCTTCACTCAAGGATTAAGGAGCTCATCACCGAACTTTCGAATCTCGGAGAAAAGATAAGCAACCGAGATTCGCTAAAGTACGCTCATAATGCATTCCCTAGAAATACAAAATGGGCTTCATTAGTAGATGTCTTCTATATCTCTAAGGACTTTAGAAGCTATTATCTTAGAAGAATTATTTTCAACTTTTGAAGTGCATGAATCGAGATGTGCGGGTATAAAGGAGCCGAAG
>JBBMJZ010389156.1:0-14836 GCA_037833815.1 Zingiber zerumbet | reverse complement strand
CGACAGGGCAGTACGGATACAGATTAAAGCAGGACAAGGCCAGATGCACAGGTCAGGAAAGACAGAGCCAGATGGATACAGGCAGGACGAGGTAAGAAGCCAGGTTGAGAATTACAGGTCAAGCCAGGTCGGGAATTACGAGTCAAGCCAGGTCGAGAATTACAGGTTAGACGGTAGATGGACTATCAGTCAGGAGGAGGTTAGCTAGGCCAGGTAAAGGCTAAAAGACAAACAAGCCATAGATCGTAACTACCTGTTAGGGAATAACTAGCACATGTCAGGGAATATGCCGGGGGCAGAGATTCCTAGCTAAGAAGATACTTGCATAGCTAGTAAGAGGAGGACACGTGTTACTCATCACCAGGCAGACTCTGACATCTGACATTCCTTGACACTTAACAGGTTTCAGAAGCACTCACTGACATATAAAAAGAGGTTTTCTCTCTTACGCAGGTACGCTCACTCATCTTTTCTTACCAGTCTTTTACTTTGATACTTTCTCTTGTCTTCTGGGGAAAAAGTATCTGACTTGAGCATCGGAATGCTTGTTCTGGGGACTTTTTCCCTGGTTTCTGGCCTCTAACGTTAGGTGGACTTATCTGAGTGTGTGTAGACTCTCTCGTCTCATCATCCTCGTCGTCACCCTCCGTCAGCCGCTCGTGGGAGCCTTCCCCGCGGGCTTCCGGGTCATCCGCACGCTTCGACGACTTTCTGTTAACAACTAGGACAGTGAAGTTGGCATCCGTCTGACTCAACTTCTGGATGAGATCATCAAGAATGATATACTTGGTATCATAGTTGTAGTAAGAGGTTTACAAACCTTGGTATCGTACTTATTTGACTGAGTTTAATTTCTCTTGGCTCATGTTGTGCTTTTGATTCCCTTAATTAATTAGGTAGTTGGAAATTACTCGTTCAGATTGAACCGATATATCGGGAAAGATTTGGTGCTAAACAGTTACATGCATCATGCATGTTCATCAGCAGGACTATGACATCTCTGCCAGCTTGACCCACCCCTTCATTAACACGCTTAAGTGAGCTTCATGTAGCTGAGGACTTTGTGCTAGCAATGAACTGGCTTTGCACCTCACGCGGTTCAGCTTTGGGAGACAGGTGTGTTCCAGCTATATAGAATTTGCCTGATCTAATGGTACTTACAGTAACATAATCTTGTTTAGTTAGTCCCAGCTATCCTCATCATGAAGCTTAGTTCATCCCAACTATCAAATTTCTATACATGCATATTTGAATAATTAATTTTTGCTATAGATCTTTTGTTGTAGTGTGAATTAATGTATGGAGTTACTGATGCTAGCTAGATATAAGTTTCCAAACCGCGTTCTCTGCCCCCATATAAACTCAAACAAAGTAGATAGCTCATGATCATTCGGCCATGGTGAAGAGCAGTGGCAGCATGGCTCCCGTACAACGTAGCAGCAGCCGCGGCAAGCTTAGGCAGTACAAGGGGGTGAGAATGAGGAGCTGGGGCTCCTGGGTGTCCGAGGTTAGAGCACCCAGCCACAAGACCAAAATTTGGTTGGGCTCCTACTCCACTCCGGAGGCCGCCGCCCGGGCCTACGACGCCGCCCTGCTATGCCTCAAGGGCGACTCTGCCGTCCTCAACTTTCCGGCCTCCCATGCCTTCCCTCTCCCGCACAACACCAATTTATCCCCAAAATCCATACAGAGAGTGGCCGCTGCTGCGGCTGCTAATGCCGCCGCAATTCCAGCCGCCGCCGATGTCACAACTTCGGCACCAGCCCAAATGAAAGAGGTTCCATTCCACGACGAGGAGCTTGAAGCCTTCTTCCGCTCACCTACGTGCATGGATTGCATGCTCCAACCATCGCACGCTTTGGATTCTGGGGATTGGTGTGAGGAAGGCGATCACCTCAGCCTCTGGAGTTTCTGCTAATTATTTTATTCAACTGTATTCTCTGTTAATAGGTGAGAATTAATTATCATTCTGGTTTGTATTACGTTCGAATTAAATACTCAACAAATTAGTTTAATTACTATCATTCAAATCCAATCTACTTTTGGCGATGTGGCGGATTGCTTTTTAGATTACACCGATCATTACACTCTCTTTTCCTTTCACAACGCCATCATTGAGTCTCTGGATCAGCCTTGCCACGCCCACGAGAGTCCATTCATGCACAGCAGCCTTCTTAAAGCTTAGCTAGCCCTTCTTTTGTCCATGGCCGCGCGCTCTTCTCGGCGCAAGAGAAAGCCAAAAGAAAGAGATCGGTGAAAAAGCTACCCCAAATGATGAGAGCCTAAGACAAATCCTTAAAGGAAGCAATATTGGCATGCATGTTCTTGCACGCAACAAGCATTACGGTGCAAAGGTAAGGAAAGCTCATTGATCAGCTAGCAAGGCGAGGCACCAACTAAAAAGGAGAGGAAAAGGAACATGTCGACGTTGTGTACGTCCTCGGAGTCACGGTCATTGATTGTGCTCGCTGCTTGCAGCTGCCGGCGACAGATCCTCGTGCAGCTAGTGCAGGAGGAGCCGGTTGCTAGCTCGCTCGCTGCCGTTTCATGAACCCTTCCGACAAGGTTTATTTGTTATCATTTCATGTGGTCCACCCTGCAGACGCAGCAGCAAGAGGACCGGGAATCTCTGAGAACTATCACGTTCTTCCCACGAATTGGAGACGATGGATTTTGACCACTTTCTCCTGTTCTAAGTACTGATTAAGCTCATTATTAAGGTCGATAATTAGGTTGTTGAGGTCGATAATTTACAGAATCTCTCAAATGCAAATGGATCGTGAGAAAAACGTACTGAAGGCTAAACATGGTGATCCACAAAAGAGAACATCAATTTGAACTTGAGATCAATGCGAGAAAACTTCCTACGCGATCGGAGATGAATTATATTGGCATCGTGTTCAGGGCGAAGACTCCGACGATGTGAGATTGAGGCTTAAGTCGAACAGTCGCGGTCTTGTGGTGGGCGACGTCGATGGCTGTGGATCATGGAGGTGGAGCACTCTTTTGTTACTAGAATACGATCCGCCGAGCCTGACTCCAAACAGCTTGGGTTGGCCGGCGCAGTTTTCCTCGAGTTGGAAGGGTGGCGGAGGCGGCGAGAGGCCCTCTGCGATGGTGAGGGAGCTGCTCGACGTGGGGCTCCCGCATCCATGGAGGGGGGTGGCCGCCGGTGACCGCGCGAAGCTGGGCGCCACGGGGAGGACGTGGTTCTGCAGGAAGTAGATGATGTCGTTATAGAGCTTCCGCATGTGCGCCAGCTCCGACATCATCGTCGCGTTGCTCCGTCGCAATCTCTCATTCTCCTCGGCCAACGCGAACGCCGTCGTCGGCTGCCCACCGCCAGCATTAGCAGCGCCGGCGTCGACGTCGTTGCCTCCGATGAGGAGTATCCGCGACGGTGGAGCGGTGACGGCGACGTCATGCTGCCAGACGGGTGAACCGTCAAGACCGTACCTGTCGAAGTGGTGGCCGCCGTAGAGCGGGAACAGAGACGGCGATGTAGCAGAGGGCTTGCGGCGGTGGATCTCGCAGAGCAAGTGCTTTTCCCCCTTCCTAAAGAATTCATTCGCAAACTCCCACCTCTCCGGCACCACCTTGCGAAAACCCTGCCGCATAAATAATCTCATCAGCGATCCAAAAAAAAAAAAATCACAAAATTTAACATCAACCGAGCATTAATAATGCGATCGCGTACGTAGGTGTTGAGCTGCCGGACGAAGCTAGAAAAGTTATTATGCTTGAAGTAGGTGGGAAGAACGTCGCGGGCGAACTCCGGCGGCCGCCACACCACGAAGGTGGAAGCCTGCACGTCGCCCCACGACACGATGTGATCGGTCGCGGGGTCGTCCACCAGCTGATACGTCTTCGTCAGGAACGGCGCAGGCACCGGCTTGTGCGCCTCCGCCACTTCCCCTCCCGACGCGCCTTCCCAACACCCCTCCATCGCGCTGGAAACAACAGAGTGCGCCATGGCTTCGCCGTATTATCAATGCTTCCGGCTCCGAGGCGCCTCGATGCTTGTGTCGAGGAAGGAAGAAGACGGGAGGAATATGTGTCGGTCCGGCGTCGGGGAAAGAGAAGGAAGAGAGGCAGTTGAAGAAAGGGGAAGAGGTTTTAGCTCCAACTTTCGATATGAACCCGTGACATGCGCTTCCTCCCCTGTTTTTTTCCCCTCCGCTTCCACTCTGCCATCTTCGCTACAAGCTTCCTAAATTTATTACATTTCCAAAGCTCATAAATTTGTGCCACCAGTCCACCATTATCATTGCTCTTTAGATTCCTGTATGCTTAAAGGCTGGCTATGATCGATGTGGCAGAAGACCCACATCAGCCCTGGAATCTAATGTATTCGTATTTTTCTTCTGTACCTCGAATCTGCGATGCAGATACCTTTCCCTGAGTCTCTAATTGACTCGACTCGTTTCAAAAGTAACATGGAGTTCGACGAGACCGATAGGAGAGGACAACCCTACGGACGCATCTCTGCACCTTTCTAACACCAGTTTCAATTTTTTAAACTACTCTTTGGAGGATAGCGAGATGCATGGTTGCAGGGCAGCAGAACATGTAAGGAAGGCGAGTTCTGGAGAAGAGAGAGCATGCAATAGGCAGCAAGCAGTAATTGCAGGTCCCGAGGGATGCCTGCTATTGATTCCTCTCCCGTACCCTATCGATGTGATAGCCTGTTTATATTCCAAGGTCAGGATTCGAGAGAGATAATAATAAAAAAAAACGAGCTACTTTTCCCAGGCCTTCTCTTCTCGTCTTGCTATCTATCATCTTCTTCGTCTCGCGTCTTCCTCCTCCACTGTCACTGCTTCACTTCTGTAACAAGCTCATGCATTTAAGAATCTGGCATCCCAGTTTGGGCATTTGACTATAGCAGAATGACATGAGGACCAGAACGTGGCTTCCGTTGGCAAGCAGACATGAGATAAAAATTATCTTTGTTTTTTTTTTAATCTTTCGACCTTCTCAGATATTAATTGCACGGCACCAACAGACCTTGGCGTATGAATGAACTGTGCACATCCACGGATCAAACGGGGCGATGGCCATGCACGCAGAAACCGAAACAGAGCATTATTTTGAGTGGACAATTTCACCTTGTCTCCAGTGCGTAGCACAGTAGGTAAAAAAAAACTGACCAGAGCGTTGACAGCGTTGTCGTCCACGTCAGCAGTGAGAAGATTTGATCGTAAATTCCAGAATCGAATAAACACCTCTCTTTTCCCGCCTTGATTGGCAGAGGCATATTATTGGCAGCACCTCAGCGGCCCCTCCAGATGATTTTCTACCGTCTGAAAAGAAGATAAATCAATAGGACATCGTCCAAGCACGTATAACGAGGGACTGAGAAACCAACAGTGATATTTCATATTCGCGGTGACAGAAAATACATATATGCATGAAAACAAGCCTTAAAACCCTAACCAATTAATTTAACTGTTGTTATGCTGTTGCCTGTTCCCACTTTAGGGGCGGATTCAGCAGAGGATGACAGTCCCCTTATCGATAGTGAAATTCTTAGTATTATGAAATTTTATTGATAGAAATAGAGGATATTATCCTTTGTTTCAACTAAAAATCATACCTTTATATTTGAAATCCTGGATTCACAACGGTCCACTTTATCAGTCATTGCCATTGTAACATGCATTATATTTTGGAAACTTTCATATGATTTTTTATATATTGTATTAAGTTATATTGTATTACAATCCGACTAACCTAATTATATATTTCGTTTATCAAATAAATTCATAAAATAGGAAGGCTCTTGATGTGGTACTTAGTCCTATATAAAAATTGAACCTTCATTATTTGAAAAATCGATTATGTCTCTTGCAATATCTTTTATAATATACATTTTACAAGTATAAGTAATTGGAAAAATGAAGTCATAACAAGTCAAAATGAAATGGATATAACATAAAGATTTACAATAAATAAAAAAATAATCCAATTTCTCTAAAAAAAAAATTAGGATGGTAGTCATTGTTAATTCTATAGGTTATTTTGGATCATTATATTTTCCATTTTAATGTCTAAAATACAAGAACTAAATGAATCATCAATCTTAAATTCTCAAACTAAAACTAAATCTTTGACTTGCCCTTGGATCATGGTGTAATGGAAAAACATCATTCACGCTTCCGAATTTGTTTGATGGCCGACCCCTAAATTATATATAAAAGTAATCTTGGACTCCTGTAGATGGTACATGAAATCTAAGTGTGAGTAATATTTTACTAAATTAATCACGTGCAAATTCTCCCTCGCATTTTTTCGAGCGTCGGATCAAGATCTTAGGGCGCAGGAAAAAGATAAAAAAAGTCAGACACGCAGACTTATTCCGCTTCATCCGCGGCAATCATCGCCCTCACAATTAAAAACTCCGCGTGCTTATCTGGCCGTACAAATGGTCCTCACGTCCGGGGAGTGGAAATGGACGGCTGAGAAACGCGGCACGTTGGGTGGCTCGAGTGACCCCACGGCCATCGCCCCGTACGCCAGAGCGCGCCACGTCTCGAGAGGCCACCAACGGCAAACGTGACGCCCGCTTTTTTATATGCCGGCGCACCGTTGCTATCCGACACCTGGCCATCCACCACGCCGCGGGTCACCTCCGCCGTAGCGAGCGAGGAGCGGAGACACGTACCAAGAAAAAGCAGGTCCCCTCTCCTCTCTGCTCTCTCTCTCTTCTCTTCTCGTTCGATCGCGCTTTTCTTGGGAGATTATAAAAATTTGGATAGGGATTTGCTATTTTTGGCAAGCGCGATTTGTTTGGGGTTAGTTTAAGATGATGATTCGTGTAAAATATTGGGGGCAGGGAGTGTGGTCGCTGACGGATTGTTTGAGTTTGTGCTAGGATTTTGGTTGATTTTGTCGAGAATTTTATATGTTGCTGTTTGATTTGAACTTTTGGGTGGGATTGTAGGTGTTGTGGAGCGATGAATTTTAGGGCCATGGGTGGATCCGGCGGAGAGGCGACGGCGCCGCCTCTGACGCGACAGGGATCGATCTACGCGCTGACGTTCGACGAGTTCCAGAGCACGCTCGGCGGGATCGGGAAGGAGTTCGGGTCGATGAACATGGATGAGCTGCTCAAGAACATATGGACAGCTGAGGAGGGATACGCCATGACCACGGCCCTTGGTGAGGCAAGCGGCGGCTTGGGGGGCATCCAGCGGCAGGGCTCGCTGACCTTACCCCGAACCCTCAGTCAGAAGACTGTAGACGAGGTGTGGCGTGACGTCGTCGGACCTTATTCGTCCACCCAGGGGCCTTCCGCGGGCGGTGCGGAAGTCCCACGACAACCCACCCTCGGGGAGATGACGCTCGAGGAGTTCTTGGTGCGGGCTGGAGTTGTGCGAGAGGAACTGCCGCCGTCGCAGACGCTGCAGATGCCAGCGGGCAACGGAAGTACCAGCACCAACATATGTTTTGGCGATTTGTCGGCACAGAAAGCTTCTTCTGCTCTTACTCTGGAATTCAATCAGGGTTCAAACCGAAGTAATGGAAACTTGGTGGCTCCAATTCCTCAAGGTTTAGCTTCCAATTTGGGAATGACGAGACTATATGAGCCTACCATGCCGTTGGGAATTGGCGTGGACTTGGGGAACCCACTGGGGACGGCAAGCGGAGGGCTTGACGGGTTTAGTCATGCAGGCTTGCGCAACAGAATGACCGGGATGGCTGGCCTTGGTACCGAAGGAGTCGCAAAGGCATCAGGATCGCCCATGAATCCTTTGCCCTCTGATGGAATTGATAAGGGAAATGGGGATATGTCTTCTGTATCACCTGTTCCATATGTGTTTAGTGGCGGGGTGAGGGGAAGGAAGTCCAGTGGGGCTATTGAGAAAGTTGTGGAGAGGAGACAAAGGAGGATGATCAAAAACAGGGAATCAGCTGCTAGATCTCGGGCACGGAAGCAGGTGATTTTACTGTGATCTTAATGTTGTGTTCTTTAAAAATATCCTTTTCTTGAATTGAATCTTCATATTGTTTTAGCATGGTTGCATGTTGGCTTTCTCTTGGTTCTGCTGGTGTTTCATGCTAGCTTATTGCAATAATAAGTCAGTACTGTTTAACATATACATTAATGACAGCCATAGTTTACTTAACATCGCAGTATCTTCTTTTAAAAATAAAAATAGATCAATTTGATAATCAACTTGATAGTATAAAGTAGAAGAAACAAAATGTCTAATCACATACCTTGAGGAGACTGAAAGTCCTTTTAGTAGGAAGTACTCCAGAAATTTTTTGGTAAGTTATTCAACAACTATGGTCTTTGGTAAGGAAAGTAAATCTAGAACACGTGTTTTTCATAGTTTTTTACATCTTTATGTTGATATCATGAACATGTTGTTAGCGTGTTTAAAGAGCTTTGTGCTATGCCCTTTTGTGGACCGCAACAACAGTTATCCATTGAAAAAATGGAGAACAAAAATGAATCTCTGGATATTCTTTCTTTATATTTGTTGCTCTTATTTAGCTTGACTCTGAATTTTCTCATCCGAATTCTTATCAATCTTTATGTTTTGGATAAGGCTTATACTATGGAATTGGAAGCAGAAATAGCAAAACTGAAAGAGCAAAACCAAGAATTGCAGGAAAAACAGGTGCATTTCACGGAACCACATCAAGACTTATGTTTTCTTCCTGTCTTTTACCACGATTTTCTCTTCTATGTTCTCAAATTTTCAACAGCATTGCCCTTGTCGTTTGTCTGTCAAATGTGTGTTTACCCAACCTTATTTACTAGTTTTATGCAACTATCTGAATTGCTGAGGTCATTGTGGTGCTTAAATTGATTTTGATGTAATCTTCATTAGTGATTGCAAAATTAGGAAATTTAGCTGGTTGATGTCAATTATCTTTGTCATTTATCAGTCAAAGAGAAATTGAGGTGAGATTTGCGAAATAAATAGCCGATTAAGCCTGATAACTTCATACATACCAACATTGATGGGGATAGGTAACTGTATCGTCTGTTTTAGCTGTGCTGCATTGCACATATACATAGGCACTGATGTAGTGCCTATTTGGATTTAGCATGTGGAAAATTGCGTCTTACACAAGTCAGATTTTGTAGCACTGATGTAACTTTGAGATGATTAGTGGATATTATTTAACTTTTTACGTCATTGTTTTTCTTCCTTTTCAGGCTGAGATGATGGAGATACAAAAGAACCAGGTAAATCCTTCTTATTATTCCGATCTATGTTTCCATCCTTAAATATTACTGACATGTTGACATTGTAAGCAATTAGAATCAAAGTTGTATGAGTAGAAGTAAAACAAAAATTTATAATTTAACATAATGAAATGATAAATTTGCATAAGAAACTAGAGTGCGGTACTGAGACTCATTGTTATGCTCATTGTTATGCGCATCAAAGTTTGCATTAGCTCTTTTGTACACTACTAATTTATTCCGTTATAACAGATATTGCAGATGATGAACCAGCAAAATGAACCAAAGAAACGCTGCTTGAGGAGGACACAAACAGGTCCATGGTAGAACATGGCATTCCCTGAAAATTGTATCAGTATATGTCATACTTTAGCTTGTAGGGTATTTGTGTATATTGGCATGGGGTTTGTCATAAATGATTTCACTAAACTGTTAACTTACGTTGTAGATCTATTCTTTGGTGGCACTATTTTCCGTCAATTGATGTGCTTCTGTTTATTTGTTTTCCCCTCTTAAGCAGTCAAACGAGATAACATTTTATATTAAGAACTAACAGATTGAGTAGTCGCAGTTAATATTTAATGAGGTGCTCTATGTCTAGAGAATATTTAAAAAACTAAATTGTAGGGCTTTTCCCTTTGTTAAAGGAAGCCCTTCCAGAAATTCTCGATAGCTCTGGGCGTAACCCAGGCCAAGGAGGGGGTTTGGAAATAGTTTTCAACCAGCAATTGTCGCGCCTCGGTTATAACCTCACTAGCTGCGACATTGCCCCAAGCGCAAAGATGCTTGTCTAAGATCGAACTGGTTTTATTTTATAAGGGCAATGCTTGGCGCCGACCGTCCGTTCTTTCGATGTGGGACTAAATAAACATCAACTCAAATTTTTTCCTTCTTAATTCCACCTCTTGGAGTCGTGCCCCAAAATGGCCGGAGGCGGAGACGGCCATAAAGAAGCGCCGGAGCTCCGAACAGCCTCCAAGATCGTGCTGGCCTCGGTCTCCGCCGCAGCGGCGGAGTCCTCCACCTTTCCTATCGACATCATAAAGACGCGCCTTCAGCTCCGCGGTGAGTCCCCTCGCCCCACTTCCCTCCCTCGTTCGATAGTTGGGAACTCCTTCAGTGTCGCGGCCGAGATATGGAGGAAGGGAGGCGTGTTGGGCTTCTACAGCGGCCTTACCCCTGCCCTCTTCCGCCACCTCTTTTACAGCCCTCTGCGGATCGTCGGGTACGAGTACCTCCGGGGCGCTGCCGCCTTCGACGGATCTCTCTTTGGAAAGGCGCTCGCAGGAGGGATCTCTGGTGCTATCGCTCAGGTAAGATTCATTTCACAGCCTCTCGTTTGCTAAACAAGATCGTTTCTTTACGCGTTGCAATTTTTTATTGCTAGAAATCACAAGATTTCCCAAGTTAGCGATCGAGAAATGTGTAACTATGCTTCCGTATATTTTTTGAAATAATGTTTTTCTTGCATATCAAATGCAGGAAAAAGATCATGTAATTGCTATTGTTTTCCAAATCTGTTTGCTTTCTAGTTCAGTTTCTGTGTGAAGTTATACGTAGTCTGCAGAATCTCAATTCTACTGCCTCATCAGTACACTTGTAGTTACTGATTTGCATAAGCTCTATTTTACTTATTTATAGATCACATCAGCACTCCTGTTATATTAGTTGGTCTAGTTCGTTCAGTCTCTCCTAATTCACAATTCATAGATAAGTAACTTAGCTCTTGTAGTGCTACATTTTTTTGGAACCAAGATTGTGAGAGAGAAAGTGAGTTTATGATGCATTTCAAGGTAATTAAATATTTGACACAAGTATGCACTTATCAAACTAAACTTGTAAACTTTAGATAAACTTTAATGCATGATAGTTGATGACATAACAGGAGGGTATTGGTTTAGACTCTATTTGCTTGCTGTTTTTTGTGTACTCGAATAGTTAAAAAAATGTGTTTCTTGAAGAAAACTGGCTGCCTTCTTGTTCTTGATGGCTATCATCAGTTCCATAAAGCCTTTTTGTCCCAACTTTGATGGCCTATAACTAACGATCCAAATTGGTTATTCTCAGTCTTCGGTTATATTTAGCATGAGAAATCAACTTGGTGATGGTGCTTCCAACAAGAAATATTTTGAACAACTATCTAGTATGGACAAGGCCGAGTTAATTCATATTTTTTCAACTTATCCACTCTTAAACATATTCTCACATTTTTTTTTTTAAATTAGTCTACTTTCGAAGTTATATGTGCTGAAGTTAACAAATAAAAGGACCAATTAATATTTATGAACAAGTTTTCAAGTTGATCTCCCTTTGTAGACACTTCGCTACAACTGGGGGTAACTTGAAGCAATATTTGGTAGTTTAATAGTTAGACTGGCTTAGATTCTCCATTGTGTCTGTATTTTCACTGCTGTTATACTATCCCACTCAAAATGATTCCGATTTGTGATGAAACATGAAATCACAAAACATATATCTTCATTCTTTGTTATCTTGACTACTCTGAGAATAAAGTAAATATAGTTCTTTTTCCTCACTTACCTTCATGATCTTTTCTGGGCAAACTAGATAATCTGAATTTTGTACTTTCTCTAGATCAGACGCCTGTTCCACCCCCATCATGCATCAAACCAAAGTCAGACTAACAGTAGGACTAGGAAGTGCACAACAAAAGCTAACATATAAGAATTGAATGCTGATGTTTGCCAGACTCATGGAATGCTGTAAAAGACCGAGGAAACAGGAAGCACTTGGTGAACCGTTTTGGATTAAGATACACTTGTTTAGACTGTTGTAATCTCAATGCGGGCAATTGTATTCTGGTTTCATTGGATAATAGCAAACACAATGCACAATGTACTTGAATATAGCAATGGACTGCCTAATATATGCATTGACTTATGCTTTATGTTGGAGATAATCAGTGTGTTTAACTTTATGGTTCACTTGCAGATTCTGGCAAGTCCTGCTGATCTTATCAAGGTAAGAATGCAAGCAGATGGGCGCCTTCTAAACACCTCAAGGCAACCAAGGTATGCCGGAGGGTTCGATGCATTGAGAAAGATTGTCCAGAAGGAAGGCTTTCGAGGGCTTTGGACTGGAGTGGTTCCTAACGCTCAACGAGCATTTTTGGTCAATATGGGAGAACTGACATGCTATGATCAAGCAAAGCATTTCATCATCCGCAAAGGTCTTTGTGATGATAATACATATGCTCATACATTGGCTTCAGTTGCCTCAGGCCTTTGTTCGACCTTTCTAAGCTGCCCACCGGATGTTGTTAAAACAAGACTGATGAATCAGGGTTCTGGCAGAGAGGAAGCTTTATACAGAAATTCTTTTGATTGTTTGTACAAGACGGTCAAGCACGAAGGTCTTAGTGCCCTTTGGAAGGGCTTTTTCCCTACATGGGCAAGGCTAGGGCCTTGGCAATTTGTTTTCTGGGTGTCTTACGAAAAGCTTCGGCAAATCTCTG
This sequence comes from Zingiber zerumbet, assembly GCA_037833815.1. Taxonomy (NCBI): domain Eukaryota; kingdom Viridiplantae; phylum Streptophyta; class Magnoliopsida; order Zingiberales; family Zingiberaceae; genus Zingiber; species Zingiber zerumbet. The sequence goes on along the minus strand of JBBMJZ010389156.1, from coordinate 2,156 downwards.
GTCTTTCATCTTTCTGATACATTTCCTACTGTTCAGACAGCAGGGTTCTGATTTTAATCACCACAGTTAATAAGTGTTTGTCGGAAAACCGCAACTGGTAACTCAGATTCAGAAGGACAAAGTTCAAGTTTAGTTTTTCTGTAGCTTTGTTTGACAGGATCATGATAATAGAGAGACAGTTGTGCTAGTTTGTCCATTAAATATTATGTTAGCTTTTGTGATTTAGTCTGCAGTTGCAGTTTCAGTTTCGAAAAGGACAATTTGATGTAGCAGTAAACTCATTAAATAAAACAATATCTGAAATTTTGGATTGGCATTCCAGAAGTGACCTCTATGCATCAACTCCGATTCAACGGAAGGTTGGTATCATCACCTGCCGTCTCAATGTATAACTTGCCAAAATAATTGTTTTGAAAAATAATGATATCACTGCATCATTTTTTAATATTCTACTTGTTTATAAATTCAAATGTTTCATTCAAAATTACAGTTTAGAATCTAAAACTAGACATAGAAAATTAACAGAAATAAATTAAAAATAAAAATTTGCATTTAACATGTTTTATTCTTCTCATGCTCTTAACAAATTTGCGGGACAGTTGACACCCAGTTGACCTATTTTTGTGGTGTGCAGAGCTAAATTAGATTTAAGTTGGTCAAGTCATTTATTTTTTTAAAAACAATAAAAACATATCCTATAAAATATTCAAGATAATTTTTTACTTTTTAATTTCTTTTTATTTTAAGTATTCAGCCTCAGTGCAAGAAGCGAATATGGTCGCCTCCGTGCCCTCGTCACTCCTCAAGACCATCGAGAGATATATCGTAATAACTAAGAGGTAATATGGATGAAAGGTGAATTGTAGCAGGTGCAAGGATTTATCCCCTGCCAATCTTGAGATTTGATGCTTCACTCTCAGTACAGATTCTACCGTTAACTTACCACCTTAACAAAACCTGTAGGGGCTTTAAGTATTCAGCCTTGACTCATGACATGGCGACTAAATTAGATCAAGCTGAGTGCGAGTAGGCCGATCCGATTGCCATCTCTACTAACCCCGGATCCATTCTATTGACCATTTTATTAAAAAGTTGGAATACAAGATAAGTCTGCCGTCCATGATTTACCTCTTCCGTGTTGACCCTGGGATGGGTTGGCGGGGGCGTTGAGGGTGAGCGTATTCGCCTTCTGCCACCATGGAATACAAGATAAGTCACTCTCCATGAAGCGGATTGCCCTTGATTCTGCGCCTGGCTTCACACATCTCAGACTACATATCCCCCCGATTCCTTTAGGATTCTCGACTCCCAAGGGACCCCAACTCCTTTAGGGTTTTCCGACTTCAAAGAGATCCCACTTGAGAGCGAATGCTAACCGTTGCTTGTGAAAAATGTGGGTAATGCCGCCGTTTAACTCGGAAGTCACAGTAATGTCTTTATTTATTTCAGAAAACATGATAATATCAGCGATAATTTTAGAAACGTGGAGAACATGAGACGCAACCGTTACTCTATGAAAGGTTGCTCATTCCGGTGGACACAGATAAACCCACACATTGATCCAAATCTTAATTACAATTCTTCATTCTCCATCTTCTACCCCCATTGAAGACTTATGCATCGAAAATGGCTACGCCTATGACTTATTTATCGACGTTCTCAAACCGGATCAATCTTTTTCTCTAATTATCCTATGGAGTAAATCCCAAAATATAACTTATACATACTCAGCTTTAAAATATTCATCCGTATTAAAATTCAAATTTTAATATTTTAATTTATTCTATTAAATACTTTATCAATACATCAGGCCTCTAATCCTTAGTGAGATCAACAACCACAAGTACAAATTGTATCATCTAAACACGAGTATCACCACTTAAAATTCCTCATGTATAGTTCTACACACGGCTGACTCAACTTTATACGCTTCCAGTAGTCTTCAAACTCAATAGTAAGAGGGTGTTTAACTCTGCTTATAAGCTCTACGAAACAGCTTATAAGCTGTTTTGAAACTTATAAGCTCTTCAAATTTGTTTGGTAAATTTTTTTAAAAACAGCTGCCAAAATAAATTATTTAACGGCTTATAAGCTGTTTTTAAAAAAGTAAGAGACTCTATTTTTTAAAAAAAGATCTTATTTTAATAATTTTCTTC
>JBBMJZ010389121.1:0-31479 GCA_037833815.1 Zingiber zerumbet | reverse complement strand
TTAGATGCCAAAGATATGTTTAGTTCATTTCCGAAGGTTTCTTTCTCTTATTAGAATTAGAAGATGTGTTATTAATTTTCTTTTGTTGAATTGTGAAAGTTATTAGATTTAGAGTATATAAATTGCCAACCAATGTACCAGAACAGGTAACTACCCTATTTTTCTTAACAACCACATTATCATCAAAAGAAACAGAATATACATCCATAAACAGTTTAGAAACTGAAATTAAAGTCTTTCTAAAACTTGGTATATAAAGATAATTTCTCAAAATCAAAGTTTTATTCCTATCAAATGATAAGTAAACATCTCCCACTACAACAGCCGCTACTTTCGTAGCATTGCCCATGTAGACGGTTATCTCTCCTTCATAGAGTCGTCGGGTTTCCTAGAACCCCTGCAATGAATTGTAGACATGATCAGTGGCTCCCGTATCTACACACCAGGTACTGGTAGATAACACCGTTAAACATGTTTCAACAACTAATGAATAAGATATACCTTTATTGTTCTCCTTTCTGCGAGGACAGCCCACCTTCCAATATCCAGATTGCTTGCATGTGTAGCACTTGCCCTTCAGCTTCTTTACACCTTCTTATGGTCCAGTCCCTTAAGGTCGAATCACTTTCTTTGCTGAACCAACTTGTTTCTTTTTCTTCTTCCTACCTTTCGGCTTAGAAGCATAAACGTTTTTAGCAATGTGAATTTGAGAATTTTGACAAAATAGCCCTTCTGCTGCTTGGAGTTCTGTCAGAAGTTCCGCCAACGAATAAGTCCTTTTGTTCATGTTATAGTTCAGGCAACTGCTCAAAACTCTTGGGTAGCGTTTGGAGAATGATATCACCCTAGGTTTCCCCATCAATTTCAGCTCTAAGGATTTGTATCTCGTTCAAGTGAGCCATCATTTTGAGGATATGATCCCTCACGGGTGTCCCCTAAGTCATGGTGGTCGTCATCAGGTTTCTCATAGCCTGCAGCCCAATTCTAGTGTCCGAAGAGTTCTTTGAGATTGTACATCATGTCATAGGCAGTAGGCATGGCCTGATGTTGATGTTGTAGCACATTTGACATAGAAGCCAAAATGTAACACCGCGTTATCTCATCTGCCTTGACCCATTTTCTATGTCTGTCAATCTCCTCTTCACTAGAATCGCTATCAGGCACGTTAGGACAGACCTCAAAAGGTACGAACTTGTATCCTTCAGCAGTTAAGACAATGTCCAAGTTTCATTTCCAATCAATATAATTGGGACCAGTAAGTTTATTTTTCTTTTAAAATAACAGCAAGAGGATTGAAAGTCATTTTGAAATCCTGAGAATCACAAAATTTGGTCAAAACTTTAAAATTTAAAATAATATTGATTCCTCAAATAAGACAATTTAAATTCACCAACACCTCAAAACACAGTGAATTTCGTATGCCACGATAGTGTGGATGTATACTAATTCAAACATTTGTAAGAGAAGGTTTTACCCATTAATTTTATTATCTTGTCAACCTAACTTTATGACAAATAAAATTAATAGTTGGTTCATCTTCGACCACACAAATAATAGCAGTGACTCCGATGGGGAGGATACTATTAAATGCGCCTAAGTGTATACCATTACTTGATACTTAGTTCATTAATTAGGATTGTGCCCCTTCAGATGAAGAAGATCACACATACCTAAATAATTTCCTATAATCATCCATAGAGGAAGTTTGATCTAGTGATCTGTAAAGAAACTCATCCGATATGGAGGAAGGCACTTAAAGCCAACACTTAAGTTTGAAAGCATCACTTACAAACTAGTAATGAAGACTGTGAAATTTATTTAAATAATCTCTCTCCTACATAGTTATTTAAATTGAGGAATTTTAATCATGCACGCACATTACAACACACACAACACAACACACACATCACAACACATAAAATAGATATAAAGGCAATAAATATGAAAATAAAATTTCCAACTATTATGGCCTCATCCATCGTTGTCTTCCAATATGCCACTAATGGATCATATTGTCGCGTCTATCTTGCTTCTTTCTTCACCGCGCCTCCGGTCCTCAAAATAACACCACGCATAGCAAGGATACAAGTCGCGACAAAAATAATAAAAAATTACATTTATCGATCCTATATTCCACAAAGGAATTTACATGTAATCTAGATCGAACAGACAACAACAACAATAACCAAGCATTTTCCCACTAGGTGGGGTCGGTTGTATGGATCTTTTTACGTCATTGAGCTATATCTCCTATTATATCATCATCTATATTTAAATAAATTCTATCTTATTTTATTGTTGCTAACCAAGTCTTTTTTGGCCTTCCTCTTCCTCATTTGATATGCATGTTTATCATAGTTTTATATCGCCTAACTGGAGCATTTATTGGTCGTCTACATACATGTCCGTACCATCTTAAATGTGTCTCTCGGAGTTTTTCCTCAATAGATACAACTCTGACTTTCTCTCTAATGCTCTCATTTCTTATTTTGTCCATCCTCATATGTCCACACATCCACCTTAACATCCTCATCTCTGCAACTCTCATCTTCTATTCATGTGCTCGAGGTCATCATGGGCGGAGTTTGTCAAATTAGAGAGACCTGGATGCTAAAATTCCAGGTCTAAGTCAGATACTCTGAACAAAACTTAGGGCAAATTGCCAAATAGTCTCTCCAATCTTCCACACTATCCTGTCTAAAATTACACAAGTAGAAAGAAACTAGATAATGAAATAGAGAAGGAACACTTTCTGCCATACCATTGATACCAACTAAGAGAAATGACATATAAGTTTAAATGCAATTGTTAAACAGTCAATAGAGAAAAGAGATAGCATTCAAAAAATATTAAAAAATTAAAATTGAGAGAAAAAAGAATAATTAGGATCGCGATTAGCATAATACATGCAGAGTGCAACAATACCTTATCAGGATTATTCCTTGCAAGCATAGCTCCAACTGCACCTCCTAAAGATCTCCCAAAGACCACTATTCTTGATGTGTCAATATCAGTTCTTTGTCTTAGATGATCTAATGCTGCCTAATTATGAAAGAAAAATCTTTCTAGTCATAATCAACAGTTTCATAACATTAAATCACAAAAGGGGGAAAATAAAAAATAAAAAGATCAACAAACCTGGGCATCCAATATAATGCCATGTTGTGATGGGTAACCATCACTTTCCCCATACCTGTTCAATCATGCATACATATTGGAGCGAGTATATTAGACATTATAATGTAATGAGATGTTTTTAGTTCCATATCAGCACAAAATTTAGAAAACCAAAAAAAATGAAAAAAAGGAGTAAAAAATCTTATGGGAAAAGAATACCCTCTATAAGAAAGCATGAACACATTGCAGTGAAGCTTCTGCATCATTATCTGTACAAATTCAAGCCGGTGAGCAATATCTAAGCAGCTTAGTCAAGGCCTCTAACAACTATTCATCTACAATAGATGTACTGTAAGATACAGACAATTTGAGATGTTCAGGATACTGCCAGCATTTTCTTGGAAGAAAAGAACAGTTGGGCCTGTTGAACAGTAATATCAGGATATGGATAACTCTGAAGGGCCACAAATAATTGAATAACTTATGGAAAATTAATTATGAAAAATGATAAGTATAACTAGTAAAAGATTAACTAATGAAAGATAAATAAAACATCATTTCTGATAATGAAATGAATAACTTTACACATCCATATGCACCTACAGCTATACATTTTAAGTTGTAATTTTTCTTTATGAGTTTGCTATGCGTTATTATTATGTTTTCCTAGTTACTATAAACTGGTGAGTCAATTGTGCTGAAATGTGTCAAGTCTATGTCTATGCTTTAGAAACGTGTTTTGTACATGGGTAATTTATTCCCTTTGATGAAAATAGTGAGAGATGTTTCAAGAGGTGCTCTACTATCCAAATATTCCTCTTATGGCAACTCTCAGGCGACCTTGCCACTTGGCTAAACCCTAGTATCATCTGCCATTTAAACCTTCTTTTCATTGTTTGTATTCAACACTCTCAAACATCTAGTTATAGTTTCTACTTTGTTGCTTTTGCAATTGTTGGTTCCTTGAGGATGAAGACAATTTTATCTTATCTAGCCCAGCTTGGAGATGCAAATAACTTATTGAACCAATAAGGTATTTTCTTTCCTCCATGCTTGGGTTTTGCCATCTCTTTGGTGTGACACATTCTGTTAACTAGTCAATCTTGTTCACACTTAAACAAGGAGTCTTCTGAGTCTGATCATACAATAAGCATGCGGACATTTTACATCTCAACTGCATTTATTTCAGAGAGGATCTTCCAAATCCAATCCTTTATTAAGCAGTAAATATTTCAAACGGGCAGATGTTTCAACATATTAGCCATGCCAAGTGAAGGATTCTGAGTCATCCTTATACTCAGTTCGGTAGACATGTCAACATATCATCCATGCTCAGATGGAGATTATCCAAGTTTGACCTCATGCTTAGACAAGTGAACCTTTTGAGATATCACCCTTGCTTAAACAAGGATTCTTTAAGTTCAACCTTGCACTGAAAGGGGTGGACATTTCAATGGATTCTTCAATTAAATGAGTGGACATTTTGACATTTTGTCGGTGCTCAAACAAGGATGGTCTGAGCTTATACTTGTGTTTAGGTGGGTGAATGTCTAATGTATCACCTATGCTCAGATGGGGAGACTTTCGATCCACACACATAGGTGCACACCTCATCCGCACTTCTAGGAGGGTCTTCCAAATCTAACATCGCTCTAGAGAAAGTGGACATTTAAAGGTTCCCCCATATAGTAACAAGAATCCTCTAAGTGTGACTCACACTCAAACAAGTTAATCTTTCAACATATCATCCATGCTCAATCAAACTTCAGACTTCTATGACTCTCACCTCGTGCTCATAGGGTTGGATATTTTGACATATCACCCATACTTAGAAGGGGATTCTCCAAGCCCAACCTTGCACTCTGACAGGTGAACATTTGAACATATTGCCCGTTCTGCCTTGATGTTACCTTTTCAAATGGCTAACATGGACAGCCCCACAACATATAGGTAGAAACTAGGCCCGATCAAACCCCATCCTAGTCATACTTACGTCTAGTACTACCTAATAACACTCCTTTGTTAGTCAATTTCTTCCAATCAAACTTCTCTTCTAAATTGAAGATATAAAAAACAGTGAAATTGATAAAACATTCTCATTTGTAATATGTTTGACGTTATAAACCCATGAGTAGGTCTGCAATGCTTCAATCTTATGCTATTCCAGATGCAACTTTTCAGACATTTTTTTTTTCTCAAATCAAACTGATTTCAGAAAGATAATTCAAGCAAGGGGAATCTAAAGAAATCAAGAGGCTCATTTTAACAATGAAATTTGAAACAGTTTGCCACTGGATTATTATGTGGAAGATGACACAAGTTTACCATGAAAATAATTAATAATGCCTGATCCAAAATTGTAGAATTCAGAAGTAAAAAAGGGCGATGGGAGGACTTAATCGTGCAGGGTCCATACACTGTCGACTCAAAAAATGTCTACTTTCATTGCGTAAGGTAAGCATAACCAAAAAAAAACTTGGGAGATCACAGAAATAAGGCTGTCAGCATCTAAAAGACTAAATTAAGCTCTAGATCTACCCAAATGGCATCTTAAAACCCTAACCTTTTCCCCAAACGAAAAATATAGTCCACCATTATTTAAGGGGGCAGGAAATTCATAGGGAGATCAACATAAATCTCAATAAATAAAGAGAAGAATCTCTAGAATGAACAATGGGGATCAAAAAGGTTTCATATCCACCTGGCTTCCAAGGAGACTGCTTGACGAACCAGGCGTGGAGGCGAACACCATCCGAAGAACGAAAGAAAACATCCTCGTAGTCGAGTCGAAGCCGCGCAGGCGTGATGGGGTAGGCGCGGGCGAGCCCGGGGAGCACCGGAACGTAAACCAGCCGTTCCTGCAACGCTACCAGCGCCGCCATACCGACGACCACAACTCCGCCCGCACCGTACAATAGCGCCTTCAGGAACGATACCATCGCTGCCTCCGAGGAACTCCGTCGAGCAGATGGCCGGAGACAGAGGATGCTGAGCTCCCGCGACCAGACGGGCTCTGCCTTGGGAGAAGACGGAAAAAAAATGGAAATACGTCGCACGTGCGGTGGGGCCTTGCTATCTATAGTCTCTGGCCACGTCATTGGAAAAACTGATTAAATTATACTTAATTGGTGCGGCCCCCGCATAAATGCATGGGAGAAAAAAATAATTAAAAAACCCCCTTAAAATTAAATTATTATCCTATTTTTTCTATTTTATTAATGCTTATTAGTTCAATTTTATCCAAAATAATTTCTTCCCCAAACTTCTCTCAAAATAATTTTAAAAAAGATTTTTTTAAAAAAAATATCTTCCGTTATTTAGTATATTTGATATTGGTTTCAACTGGTATTATTACAATAATTTTCTATTGGCCATAAAATACTACAGGTTTTTTTTATAAATTTAGACATTTTATGTTAAATAAACAGATGTGCTTAAGTAAGTTTTTAAAAAATACTTAACTATCTATACTTGGTTTTATGGCAACAAAATAAGCTTCTTAAGTATCCTCATGAGAAGAAATCTAGATACACGATCGCTAATGTGCAACCTTATCTTATATTTTATGTCAGAGGGAGAAAATACGAACATACAAAATTAAATAAGATTAAAAAACACATTTAGAATAATATAAACATATATTAAGCAATAAATATCTTAATTAGACAGTGTGACACTGTAACAAACACTTATTAATAAAATAATATAACTAAAAAGACTTATTTAACAATGACAAAATAAAATAAAATTTATTTAAATATAAATAAAAATTGAATCTAATAATATAATAAGGGACTAGATAAAATTTAGTTGTTATATTGATATGTCCAAATTCATTGCAAGCTCAAAATTAATTAGGCATCCAAATGAAGATCGATCAGCAAATTCAAATATAGGTGAACCAACCGGCACGCAGATCATTAAGAAAATGGCCGCAATGAAGAACATAATGAACACACATTTGTATAGCTGAAATTTATCCACTAATCATGTCGTAAGAGATCGAGGAAAATTGGTACACGCATTAATTCACGATGACATCTTCAACGTCAAACTGATGTCCAAAATGATCAACCCGGCGCAAAAGACCTACTGTATACTTATTTTGGTGGGTAGAACCCCTCAAACATCAATGCTCAGGCTTTTTGAGCAACAGAGTCTTGTTCAGAAACATTAGCAAAACACCTTTCTTTTTCTGTCGGCTGTTTGTGTTACCTCTAAAAGTTGCTAGAATGCAGCCCAAATGAATCATTCAGATGCTCATATCATGAGCCACAAAAGCAAGCCATGAGAACTGGCCAATCGCATGATTAGGCCTAACTGATAAATCATAACTTATTCACCTAAGCTTTGTACAAGGTTTCTAAGTCATTTTGTTAAGATGAAAGAACAAATTGCTAATTATAATTTCAACACAATCTTTGCAACAAATTTAATCAAAAATCTCAAATTCCATGTTCTAAAGGTGTTGAGAAAGAAAAGCAGCACTAACAGAGCAAGCCGAGTCATAAGCAGTGGCAACGGCCTTCAGATTCAGAGGGTCTCAACAAAAAATTAGACACCTGAAACATTTGTGCCATAAAAATTTACAATAGAGATATATTCGAGGAGAATAAAATTAAGAAACATAATGTGTGGGATTTTAGAGGCAAAAATATATCATCAATGAATTTTACACAAGATATTGCTTGTTACAAGATCTGAGACATCCAAATTACTAGTTTCCACTCGACAAATCGAGGTGCTTTCCAACTTCGCTTTCTCATCTTCTGGAACCTATACAATTATTTGGCATTAGAAAACGTTATTCAATTTAGGTGTCTTCACTTCTTGTCATAAGGAATGAGAGTTACAGTTCAACATATTGAGGTTTAGAAATTAACATATCACAAGTGACAAGGAATGAGAATGGTAAAACGAACTTGGAATTACTGGAAATAACAAAATAAAAGAAATAGCACTAATATATGAGAGTAATTAAATAGTCTAATGGTTGATAAAATAATTTTTTTAAAAAAAGTTGCATAGACATTTTTGTTTTAGTTGGCCCCAGCTATCCAGCTTAAGCCGCAGCGAATGACCCATAAGCCCAGCATTCTTAAGTCATCCTCCCATTAAGGAAAACTTATCCGTTAATTCGCTAAAACTAGAACTCGATCCTTAGATGCTTGGAAAAATAAAAAAAAAAGTATCCTCCCGCTACACCATTACTCCGGAGGGCAGCATGGACATCTTTAAATATAGTTAGAAGATGAAATATATTAAAATAGACCATGCAGGATAAAGGGAAGCAAAGAAAAGATTACTTAACATAATAAACAATAATTTCAGTAATTATAATATTACTAGTTAATTTCATTAATTTGAAAATTCCTGGCCGTATAAAACTCAATAGAGGAACAAGTATGGTTAGATGATGATGACGACGACATAGAAAGTACTTGAAGTTCTTGAAACATGCAGATACTCCTAAATCTAAATGTGAAAATGACAAACGAAATAACAAGCAAAAGAAACATATATACCTGCAAATATTATTTCTCACCCTCGAACAATTGTTAACTAATCTTGAAAGCTTTCTCGGAGCATATAAGCTTAACAGATGAGCATCATACACAGGCACATATGATATATACAAATAAGTTATTTACGATGATCTGTGTTTCTGATGTCATCCTCAAGAGCAAGAGCCAGCATTTCTGTACAGAACTGATCGTTTGGATCGAGCCAGAGAGCCTGTTGAATGAAATATATAGGTCTTGTCATCGTGCACCATGCAAAAACCAACAGAATAAAAGAATGTGGTAGACAAAATTCATAAAATCATCAAGTGGCTATGAGATAGAAAAATTATACCCCTTTTTCAAAGAAAAAGGGGAACTCTTTGTCTACCCCTTTCCTTATTGCCCACTTTCACCCTCCCTTCTATTCACTATAAAGAAAGATAGCCCCATTGCAAGAGATTTTACTCATCTAAAAATCTATCAAACTTTTAGATCACTATTGTATCACTGTACAAAGTAGTATATTAACATTTCCCGACAAATAACACAGAAATGGATAGGTATCAACTATCAATCAGTTTTTAGTAACTAAAGTAACAAGTTAAAATAGACAAAAATATCCTAAAGATCGTGCATTATGCTAACGTACAGGAATTGGAAAGACTAATAAAAGTTGAATTTAGAATACTGATAAATCAAGTAAATGAAGACCGTCAATTTGAATTACTATGTGAACTCACTTTGTGGTAGTAAGTTATTGCGGCATCATAATTGTCCTGTGCAAAGTAAAACAAAGTCAGAAACATGCATATATTAGGCAATTGAACCAATAGAGTATTTAGTGTAGCTAAGATTTTTAATATACAAGCATCTAATTGATGAATACTAAAAAATTTATTGTGTCTGCAGGAAACTAAGTTTCATCATCTACTTATTGTCAATCTGTATGAAGCTAGCACTAATCTTCCAAGCATAGTTATTTAAGGCGTGAGGCATCCAAAAATGTATAGGTGTTGTAGGCTTGAGGCGCTAAGTGCAAGGTGAGGCGCATGTCTTATTAAAATAAAGTATTTTGGGTATAAATTTTTACAATTCAAACATATATAGGGAATTTCTGTCAACATATTTCACTAACAAAATTCAAATATTTCTTAAACTATTAAACAATAATATAAATATAAAATTCATTAACATTCAAATATTGAAATAGTTTATCTTCATAATCAAAATCAAACTTCAAATTAAATCTACGAGGAAAAAAATATACCATTATGACGAAACAAAAGGAGAAAGCAAGAAAGTGTAGCAAAATCCAGAAGACCGAAGTTGATGTTGTAGGCGAGAGAAGAGTTCACATTTGAGAAGGGAGGGGAAGGGAGGAGGTTGATGCTGGTTATTTTGGGAGAGGATGACAAAATCAGTGAAATAAATTTGCAATGGACTAATGTCGATGTTCATTTTCTAGGGGAGAGAGAGTCATGTAAGAAATATGTGTCACATGCATGCAAGTTAATGCAACCTAATTAATTTAAAGAGTAATTAAGATAAAGGTTAAGCTTTTAAAAAAAATAAAACTTCAATAAGGTGAAGAAAATCGTGCGCCTTAACCTTTCAAAAGGCACGCACTTCATTCAAGTATTGAACCTAGGTCACTGCCCAACACAAATGGCTAGCTGCACCTTGCACCTAGGCGTAACCAAGCACACGCTTTTCATCAAAAGCAAGCATCTAAGAGGCAATTGAACCTGTGGGGCATTACTGTAGCTAAGTTGATCAAAAACAAATGTCTCACTTGTCATTAAATATAACAATGTTTCAAGGGGAATTGAATTCTAGTATTGTCTTACTAGTTTGTATATTATTCACATATAAAATAGTACAACTCTCACCTACTACTACAACAACAATCAAGCCTTATCCCACTAGATGGGATTGGCTATATAGATCTTTTTACGTCATTGGGCTTTATCCCTTACTATATTATCAACTATCCTTAAATAAATTTTATCTTGTTTTATTATTACTAACCAAGTCTTTTTTGGTTTTCCTCTTTTGATGTGTGTATTTATCATAATTTCACATGGCCTAATTGTAGTATTTATTAGTCGTGTACATGTCCGTACCATCTTAAACGTGTCTTTCGGAGTTTTCCCTCAATAAATGCAACTCCGACGGTCTCTTTAATATTCTCATTTCTTATTCTATCCATCTTCGTTTGTCCACACATCCATCTTAATATCCTCATCTCTGTAACTCTCATCTTCTGCTCATGTGCTGGAGTTATAGCCTAACATTCAGCTCCATATAACATAGCAGGTCTAACATTTTGTAGAACTTTCTTTTAAATTTTAGAGGTATTTTACAATCACATAAAACTCCTGACGCTCTCCTCCATTTCAACCATTCTGCTTGTATTCTATGTAAAACATTTCGTTCAATCCCTCCATCGTTTTGCAAAAATGATCCTAAATATTTAAAGCTTTCAATTCCAAGTAATTCGTTATATCCTATCGGAATAATTGTCTCATTACGTCTAATATTACTAAACATAAATTTCATATATTCTATCTTTATTCTACTAAGCCAAAAACCTTTTCCTTCTAGTATTTTCCGCCAAGATTCAAGTTTAACATTTACTTCTTCACGTGTTTCATCTACCAAAACAATATCATCTGCAAACAATATCTACCAAGGTACTGTGTTTTGAATGTGCGCAGTGAGTTCGTCCATAATTAGGGTAAAAATATAAAGATTTAGAGTTGAACCTTGATGTAACTCTATCTTTATTGAAATGTTTCAGTTACTCCATCTGAAGTTTTTACTTTGATAATTACATCCTCATACATATTCTTAATTAATCAGTATATGTTACACTATCAGCTCTCTTTTCTAGAATTTTTCATATAATTTCTCTTGAGACTCTATCATAAGTTTTTTCTAAGTCAATGGATACCATGTCTATATCTTGTTTTTGCTCCCTATATTTTTCAATTAGTTGTGAGTTGTATAACTTCTATTATCGACCTTCCAACCATTAACCCAAATTGATTTTCGGTTACAGTCTTAATCTTTTTTTATTACACTTTCCCAAACTTTCATAGTATGACTCATTAGTTGAATACCCCTATAGTTTGTACAATTTTATAAGTTTCCCTTGTTCATATATAAGAGAACTAGAGTATTTACCCTCCATTGATTAGGCATTTTTACATTTTCAATACCATATTAAATCATTTTGTAAGTCATTCAATACTTTGTTTTCCTAGGCACTTTCATACCTCTATCAGAATATCATCTAGTCCAACAGCTTTTTCATTGTGCATCCCATTTAAAGTTTGTTCTATTTCTAAAGTTTTAAATTCTACGATAAAAAATTAAATTTCCATACTCATTTGACCTACTTAAATTACCTAAATTAAGTTGGTCGCCTAAACCTTAATTAAAAAACTAATGAAAATACCTCTTCCATCGCTCTTTTATTTCTCCATCGTTTACTAGTACCCTATTATATTTATTTTTAATACATTTTATTTGGATAAGATCTCTTGTCTTCCTTTCTCTCACTTTAGCTATTCTATAAATATCTTTTTCCCCTTCTTTTGTATCCAATTTTTAATATAATCGTTCAAAAATTCATTTTTTACTTCATTCACTACTCTCTTAGTTTCCTTTTTGGCTATTGTATATTTTTTTAAGTTTTCCTCGTTCTTACAAATATATAATTTCTTATAAGCTATTCGTTTTCCCTTCACTTTCTCTTGTACTTTCTCATTCCACCATTAAAATTCCTTCATTACTTAGTGGTGCATGTTCCTTTAACTCACCGAGTACACTCTAAGTTATTATTTTCAACTTTGATATCATCTTATCTCATATCATATTAGAATCACTGTATATTTCACCTAATGCTTGTACTCCTACCTTCTCCTTAAATATATTTTGCTTCCCATCTTTTAACTTTCACTATTTAATTCTAGGAGTCCTATATATTTTTTTTATTGATACTATGTTTGAGACGTATGTCCAATAGTACTAACCTATATTAGGTAGTTAAGCTTTCTTCAAGGATAACCTTGCAATCTTTATAAATTTTTGTATTCTTCTTCCTAACCATAAGAAAATTAATTTGGGGTTTATTATTCCCACTTTTAAACATGACTAAGTGTTCTCTTTTCTTAAAAAATGTATTAGCTAATATAAGGTCATATGCTATCACAAAATATAATATAGTTTTCCCTTCCTCATTTCTCGTTCCAAACCCATAACCCCCATATACTCTCTCATATTCCTCATTTTTTACTCCGACATGCTCATTTAGATCACCTCCTATTAAAATCATTTCACTCCGGAATGTTTTGTAATGTTTGGCCTAAATTTAATGATAAAAAAAAAATTAAAATATGAAAAAAAAAGTTTAATCATGGTTTTAAATATGGTTGCGTTGATTTGCATGGTAGAGATCTACTTTTTCGTTGTTGCAGCACATGACACAACCTCAAAACCATGACACAACTATAATGACGAGTGAAGTTCATACGACAACACCTACAAAGTTGGCAAGGATCGAGCGAGCGTTTAATGATATTAGTAAGGTTCATGTAAGGGTTGCCTGCATTATGAAGTGTGCGTGCAAGGGTTCTAGTGTCACAATGTTCATGCAAGGGTTTTGAGCATCCTAAAGTGTTCACCAAAGCAATTTGAGAACTTCCTAATCTACCTTCAATGCTATGTTCTGCATGGGCTCAAAAATTATGCCTTTGCATGTCCGCTCATCAACATATAAGAATATAAGGCTTGAAACTCCCATCTCATGATGCACTTCTTTCATCTTTCATTTTTGTTATTGTTGCTTGACCTTCTTCTACCATTCTTTCCTCTTCCTCCTTCATTCATAGTTTTGTTTCCACTTAGACCAAAACCCCACTCGGAAAAAATTTCACGCCTTCATTGTAATACTTTTCAAAAAAATGTTAAGACGGATTTATTAGATGTTTAAATTACAATAGCGAAAAAGTTCCTATAAATATAGGGTTATATCAAGGATTAATTAAGCCCTTTTTACACTAATTATTGATGAACTCACTGAAAACATTCAAGATTCATTATCATGATAATGTTGTTTGCAGATAATATTGTTTTGGTCGATGAAACATGTGAGAGTAAATACTAAGCTCAAATCTTTATGGAAAACACTGAAGTAAAAGGTTTTAGATATAGTAAAATAAAGATATAATATATGAATTCAAGTTTAATAATAGACACAAGGCAATTGTTAAGTTCGGGGATGACAAGTTACCTATAACTAAAAGTTTTAAGTATCTAAGATCGTTTTTTTTTAATTGAGAGGTTGATAGAAATGTTTTACATACAATACAAACATAATGGTTGAAGTAGAGAAGGGTGTCAACGGTCAAGTGTTCTTTATAATCATAAAGTACCTCTAAAAATGAAAGGAAAGTTTTGTAAAACAGTAGTTAAACTGGTTATGTTATATGGAGCTGAATGTTGAATCATGAAGCGAACAGTAAAAGATAAGCGTTGTAGAAATGTGGATGTTAAAATGGATGTGTAAACATACAAAGATGGATAGAATAATAAATGAAAACATTAGATAGAAAGTTGAGATTATGATAAATATGCACATTAACAGAGGAAGAGGGAGATTAAAAAAAAATTGGTTAACAATGACAAAACAATAGAGGATCCAGCTTAATGGCGTAGGAGGATTTATATAACCAACACATTTAGTAGCATAAAGGATTGGTTGTTGTTGTATTTGGTCCACAAGTCATTCTCAACAAGAAGCTAGGTTAAGCATAGTTTGCAACCCAAGACTTGGGCATGGCTAGCCACCTAAGAGAGTTGATCATGGCATAAGCTCACAGACCAATGAGTACAACCAAAATTTTTACAGGACAAGCCTAGTCTACTAGCTAAGAAACATGAGCATGGAATAAGGTTCATGCCCCTTACTTGACTTGGCCTTGTTGGCACATCTAATTATATCTTCTCCCTGATTATCTCTAAAATCTTCTCCATGTGAAGGTGAATCCTAGTCACAAGATCGTCTTCCAAGCAGTGCCCACTACATAAGTTGTCCATGTAATGTGATTCCTATTGTTGGCATCTCCAAACAATGGCTCTCCAGCCAACATGATCTTGGGCTTCTTCACTGTTGCTTTTATCTTTGTCCGCAAAGCACTTGCTTCTTTGTGGCGTGATACTTGCACTTCTTCACAATAGAGTTTTGATCTCATCACAGATCTTGAACATCATCTATTATCATGATGCTCTCCCAGCATCAGCCCAATCAATAGTGCAGCTTCACTTACTCCCAAATCTATCTTTGCTCAACCTACTCTACCGCATCGTCCTAGATTGGATCTACTAGATTTGACTATCCTCCTCTCCATGAAATCACTTTCTTGCTAGTTCTTCCTGGCTAAATTTGTAAAGAAGATTTACTTCCAGCATCCTTCAGCAACTTCAGTTCTGTTTTGATATTTTCCCTGCTGACAATCTGGTGAGTGTTCTGTTCTGTCATTGCAGCAGACCTCTTTTATTTCGAACTGCCTGTACAAATTTAATGTGTGTTTCCTTCAAGGGAAGAACATGCGGACAGAAATAAGGAGACAGATTTCACTAATAGCAAGAGATTAACAGGATAGTTCAAGGAAACAAGACATCATCTTCAACAAGTTTTCAAATAAAGAATGGTATGATTAAGCACTAGATTTGGCAAAAACTGCAGAGCAATATTTTTCTTGTACCTCAATGTCAAAATAGAACGGTTTCCTCCCCAAATTCACAGTTACCCTGCACCATGAAGGTAATACAGTAGTAAAATTAAAATGAAACTGACATACATTACACAGCAAGTTAAACAAAAGAACTGGATATCAGATTAAAATAAGATGACAAGTATCATATAAAAGAAAATCAAAACTAAATATTTCCTAAAATTATGGTTATCAACAATTAATTCTTCTGGACTAAGACAAAATAATCAGTTATAGAAGTGTCATATGAGCAGTCAAACATTTTAAAAGTAAAGCACTCAAATAATTTGAAGTTGCTTGGTACATAACATATCCTTTTCCTTCATTATGGATTTGTAATTGTAATTCAGCCAAGTAAGCCCTCTTCACAAGCTCATTCATGGGACTAGAAGCTTTTGTAAACCAAGAACCAAAAGATCGTCATAATATAATTTGAGCTAATCTTTTCAATATGTGGCAAACATCTTAGCATTAAGAACTCTTTTGAAAAAAGAAAGAAGATATTCCCTTTTTCCTGTTCGTATTCCTGAATCTAATTCATACAGTACACACACAATATATATCCAATTTTTATCAAGTGGTCCAGCTCAATCTTATTTATACCAAAAAAAAAAGGAAAAATCCCAAATCATGTTCTAAAAAGTAGTCATGGTAGACAAGTTTGCTGCCACCTATGAATTTGTGGCATGAGACTACATCCATATAAGAAATGTTGTTGTCTTTAGTAGATTGATCATGCAATCCATGTAGCCCCATACATTAACACCAAATAAACCGAGATTCAGATGATTTGGACCAAGTTTGATTGAACTAAATCAAATAAAAGTCTAACTCGCACTGGTACCTTCTTAAACAATAACTTTTATGATGTTTATACACAAAAGGATTGGTTCTTGTGATTATGAATCACATATAAACTATCTTTTTGGTGTGATAACTTGTAAATGTTATATAAACACTTCTTTTGTAAAAGTACAATCCCGATAGATCTACCTTTTAAAAAAAAAAGAGGTCTAGGTGATCATAAATCATGTTAGTATTCCCCGACTCTTATTAATACCAGAAAAGGTAAGCTCCAAATATGTTCAATGTTCTAAAAAGAAATATATACAGCCACCTATGGATATGTGACTGCAAACTACATCACATATAACATATATGTCTGTCTTTAGTCAATGGTATCAGGTTATCTATAAGACCACCTACGAGAATACCAAAAAACCTTAAATTGGAATTGATTCAAACAAAGTTTGATTGAACCAAATCAAATAAAAGTCTAATTCTTACTTGTATTGGTCCCTTCAAATGATGTCTTCTATGATGCTTTTACTCATCATAGGATTATATATTGTAATTGTGAAACACTTGTATAAGTTAAATTGTTGGTGTGGTACTTGTATATATGTAAATCTATTATATATATGTTCTATGTTATTGGTTGATAAAGATTGTTATAAAATTGTTGGATATTATGTATTTTACATTTTATGTTATACATATTTGATGTTAAATGTATGGATTGGAAAGGTTGAGAAAAATACATTGTTGTACATATATTAAGCATTTTTTGGTGGGATAAATATGGCTTGATGATGGTGATGATATGTGCTAAGCATTTTAACAGTATGATTTTCCTTTTAGCATGGACTGTAGATGCCCCGCATATGCAGTTATTCACTACAGCACATATACAACCTGAGCATCTACTCTTTTAAACCCGTTGAAATTTAAAGGAATTCTAATCCAACTATTGGCTTATATATTGTACTCTATGAACATCTCATAAAGGTACATGGATCAAGATTGAGACCTTATCTTGGCTAACTTACAAATCTGCTAGCGTCAGCTTTGTTCTTGAAGAGTATTGAAAACACTCTCAAATGAAATCATTCATACACTGAAATCTTCCAAATCTGAATCTCTATTAATAGAGGTTGGTCAAATATAATTTAGAGAAATCTTTTGACAATCTCCTGAGATGGTTTGCTATATTGACCCTATGATTTCTTGTCAATTTATCAAATGAATTCAAGCATGTATCTCTTCTCTGGTTTTCTTGCAAGACTAATGGAGAGAAATCACAAAGGTTTTCTAGCTAAAACAGAATTTGAAAAGGAGATTCCATGTCTCCTACATGTTCATCATAATGCAGCAACTCCTTTCATTCCTCTTTAACTTCATTACTACTAGCCTTTCCATTTTAGAGATTGCTCAATGGGGAATTTTATTCAAAGAGATTAGAGTCACAAAGGTTTTCTAGCTAAAACAGAATTTGAAAAGGAGATTCCATGTCGCCTACATGTTCATCATAATGCAGCAACTCCTTTCATTCCTCTTTAACTTCGTTACTACTCAGAGAGTTTCGCCTTTCCATTTTAGAGGTTGCTCAATGGGGAATTTTATTCAAAGAGATTAGCGTGGTTCTTCTCTAGTAGAGAAAATATAAATGCATTTGTTGTAAAATTATTGAGATGCAAATTATTCCAGTTCGGAAACTGTAGTCCAAAGATAATGACTTTGATACAATTAACTGTAGTCCAAAGATTATTCCAGGTCAAACTGATCACGCTATGAATTAACTGAGTTAAATCGGGATCAGCAAGATCATCCAATTCTTGCCAATGCCTCAGACATGTGATGGCGTTGAAAAAAAATTGAAGATGGTAAAAAAAAATCTCAGTGAATATTGTGCAAATCAAGAGAGAACAGCAGGAGATTCATGACATTTTCAAAATCAACTGATTTCTAATTTATCACAATTATGGGGCAAGGAGAGAAGGAGAAGAACTTGGAAAAATGATGGAGGCATTCTGCTATGGATCACAATGGTGAATTCCAAACCAAGGAGATCCTCTCTACATATTACCCTTGCCAGAACCATTGGATCGCATGAAGAAACAGGCTTTGGGTGAAGCAAAAATAAGAGAGAGTAAATACTTCATGTGCATGAGAGAGAAGAAATCACTCTGACATTGTTGCCTCAAGGCAAGAGGGAGACATGAAGATTCCTCAAGGAGGAAGGCATTAAATGGAGTCTAGAGTGGAGAAAGGCTTTCAAGGGTGTGATTTGTGTGAGGTAAAGATATTAAATATGGTTAATATCAACAAAAAGTATTAGGTAACTAATAGATGTATAAACAAATACGATGGCTACTTGGTAAACAAGTAATAGATATAATCTTGTTGCACTAACGTAATTGGTAATACTTAGCAATGGTATTATATTATTATTATCTAATAGGCAATATTAACTCTGCCCACGGTGAATAAACTTAGCCATGGTCAATCCCAAGCCCGAGTAAAAGAGTGTGGTGTTAGGTTGTCAACTAACGTAAAACATAGGCAAATGTTATATATGGAACCATTAAATTATTGCGTTAACACTTAATTGTTTTACAAAGAAAATACGTTTCAGGGTCCAACGGCAACATGTTGACAAGGATCACTATATCTCCGTAAGAACTTGCGTGTAGTATTAAATATACAAGAATTCTCACACTCTAGATTGGATAAGCATAGACAATATAGGAATTCTGATTATCTTAGATTTAGAATAGGCACTCACGGGCAAAGCAATAAAGGTAGGCAGTAGATTGAATGATTAAAAGAAGAATTAATATTTTATATTTATAAGAGATAAAATGGGTAGGGGAGAATTATAAAAAAAATATCATGTTTTAAGTTATGATAGACAAGAAAGAGTAAAACGAGAAATAAACTATTTATTATTATAAATAGTTCATTAAGGGGCGAAATAGTAGTAGTTAGGAAAGGATATAGGATTATAGTTCTTAAGATAGTGGAAGCAAAAGAAATTATTAATATAATTAGTATATATGCACTTGAAGTAGGATTAGATAAAAATATCAAACATAAGTTTTGGGAGGACCTATATGAGATAGTCAAAAATATTCGGACAAAAGAGATGATTTTAATAGGAGGAAGTCTAAATGGGTATGGAGTACGAAATAAGAAATATAATAAGGTGCATTAGGGCTATGATTTTGGAACAAGAAATGAAGGGAAAAAATTATATTGAATTTCGCGATAGTATATAAACTTATAATAACTAATACATTTTTTAAGAAAAGAGAACAACTATTTATGTTCAAAACTAAGAAATTGAGTTTCTTATGGTGAAGAGGATAGAAAAAATTGTAACAATTACAAGGTCATGCTTGAAGAAAACTTAACCACCTAATATAAGTTAATGACTTAAATACACATCTCAAACATAGTATCAATATAAGAAAAATGTACATGACTCTAAAGATCGATTGGTGGAAGTTAAAAGATAAAAGCAAAGCATCTTTAAGGAGAGGGTAGAAGCACATGTATTAGGAGAGATACATAGCAACTCCAATATGACATGGGATAAAATGACATAAAATTTGAAAACAATGGCAACGAACCTTCTCGGAGAGTCAATATGGCAAATGCCACCAAATAAAAAGTTTTGGTGGCGAAATGATGAAGCACAGGAAAAAGTGACAAAACATTGAATAACTGATAAGTTATTGTACACTTGTAATAATGAAAAAAAGTATGTGGTAGGCTGGTAGCTAATAAAGTGTCAAGAAAATAGTGAGTGAAGCCATTCGAACGTTTGTATCAATATCTTAATACAAAAAAAGGGAAAGGGACATCCATAGAATAGCTAAAGCGATGAGGAAAACAAAGGGTCTTACCCAAATAAGATGTATTAAAAATAAATCCGATAGAGTATTAATGAAGGGAAGAAATGAAGGAGCAATAAAAGAGATATATACATCAACATTTTAATAAAAGTTTGGGTGACCAACTTAGCTTAAGAAATTTAAGCTAGGAGTATAGAAATTTAAATTTAATCAGAGAATTTAAATTTCATAAGTACAACCGACATTAAATAATATAAAAATGAAAAAACAATTGGATAGGATGACATTCCAATTGAGGTATGGAAGTGCCAAGGTAAGCAAGGTATTATTCGATCTCATATTAAAAACGAAGAAAATACATGATAAGTGTAGGGTAAATACTCTAGCCCCTTGTATAAAAGATAAAGAAAACATACAAAATTGTGCAAAGTATAAGGGGCATTAAGCTGATGAGAGAAATTTAAAGAAAAAATGATGGGAAAAAATTAAAGGAGATCAAAGTGATCAAAAAATCAGTTTGGATTTATGCTTGAAAAGTTGACGATAGAAATTATACATCTTCTCAAACAACTAATTGAGAAGTATCATGAAAGAAACAAAAGAAGCAAGACTTACACATGGTATCATCAACCTCAAAAAAACTTATGAAAGAGTCATAAGGAAAATTTAATGGAGAAGTCTAGAAAGAAAAAAAAAAGTGTTAGCATAATGTTAATTGAAATAGTTAAGGATAGAACAATAAGAGTGAAGACTCAAGTGGATTAACTAAAGTGTTTCCTATAAAGATAAGATTTCATCAACAAAATTCTAAATCTGTATTTTTTACACTAGTCATCAATGAACTCACTGAATACATCTAAAACGCATTACCATGGTGTATGTTTGTAGATAACATTGTTTTGGTTGATGAGATACGTGAAGGAGTAAATGCTAAGCTCGAATTTGGCAAAAAATACGATTTTAGACTTCGTAAAGATAAAATATATGAAATTTAAGTTTGGTATAGTAGACTTAGCAATGCAATTGTTAAAATAAGAGATAAGTATCTAAATTCATTTTTACAAAAGGATGGAGTTGAAAGAAATGTTTTGCATATGATACAAGCAAGATGGTTACAATAAAGGGGGCATCAAATGTTTTTTTATGATCATAAGATACCTCTAATGTTTAAAAGAAGTTTTACAAAATAGCGACTAGACGTGCTATGTTATATAGAACTAAATATTGCCCCCAGGGCGTAGCACAGACGGTGGGCGCATGGTATCTCTGGCGTAATGGTCAGAGGTCGATTCTCAGGAATTGACGACCTGGGGTTTACCCGCCATGCGCCTATGGCCTGTGTACCTGCATGAACCTCCCTCCATATCCGTGGGATCGGCACTAGGGGGGCCGCTAAGGTAGCGGATCTACCTTTATATAGAGCTAAATATTGGGTTATGAATTAAACACACAAGAAGAAGATGAGAGTCTTAGTGATGAGGATATTAAGGTGGATGTATGGGCATACGAGAATGGACATATAAGAAATGAGAACATTAGAGAAAAAGTCAAAATTATGCCAATTGAAGGAAACCTCGCAATTAAGATGGTATGAATATATACTTAGATGACCAATGAATATTTTAGTTAGACCGTGACAAATACACATTAATCAAGGAAGAGAAAGACCTAATTGAAAGAGGGAAACCAAAGAAAATTTGGTTAATAACAATAAAGAAAGATAAAATTCATTTAAAAATAAATGATGATATAGTAAGTGATCAAGTCCAATGGCATAGAAGGATCCATATAGACAACCACACTTAGTGGGATAAAGGCTTTGTTGTTGTTGTGGTACTGGTAGTATCATAAGCAAAGTTAAAATATTTAATTAGTAATAGTAAAAATAAATTAATTAATAGTATTTGTTAATATTCTAAATAATAATATTATCATTGCCAATAAATAATTATAAACAATAATAATAACTAAATGCACATAATCATAGATGAAGAATAATTATAAATAATAATGACATTAACTAAATTTTATTTAATATATGATTAATGATCAATTGTTTAGTTAATTAATATTACAAAAAATCTTATAATTGTTTATTTAATATAATAAAAATAAGAATAAATATAATTAAATTATTTATTTAATTTAAAAATATATATTATATCATTTGTGATGTATAATTTATCAACTAAATATTCAGTCCAATTATGTATTGAATTGTATATTTTATTTTTAATTCAGTTGTATTTATTTGATGGCAGTCAATACCTGTGTTTTTGAAACATCCATACTGATGCCAATAGTGATGGCCATGCTTTCATAAATTAGAAGGTGATTAGAAAGTTTTGCTTGCTTATCTCACTATTACTAAAATAGACTATCCTTTGGTGTGTAACAGCTTGTGAGATGGAAGTGTTACGTTCACTCTTAAGAGGGACTCTGATTCAACCAATGCAGATCCAACAACTCACTCTTTCATGAGTGAACAAAGCATACTCAAGTAGTCATTAAAGAAGATGTTGTGATCATTAAGATGTCCACTCCTAGTTCTGGAGAGTAACTTCAGTCTCCACTATAACAATTCAGATGTTTCTCTATTTTGATTTCCAAAATAGGAATGACCATCATTCATGATGTTAATAAGATAATAATAGTCCCACAAACTATTTTATTTTGTTTTGTTTTCATGTATTGCATTGGACTATGTAAGGTGCAGCATTGCACCTACTATCAATTGAGAAAATTAGTCTTTTTCCTAGGGAAGGAAATATAGTAGGAGAAAACAGGGAATTGACTTCCCATTCTCGCCTTGCCTAAAATTGAAGCAAGAAGAGGCTAAAAATTGAAGTGGCACAAGGTCACTTATGAGGTAGCCTAACTCATTCCCTTCCGCTGTTGCTTCTTGTGTGAGCATGCTCAAGACACGTTAGGATACCAACAACAAATCTAATATAAACCATAACTTTAAAAAAATTAAAAAGAAAAAAAAAACATTCTTTATTAGAATTCATGCAGAACAAGTGAGGAAAAATAAATTTTTGGGCATAAGAATTTGTTTCATCCCACTCTCACTACCCATGGGTTTCATTTATGTATCTCATTGAGAGTTGAGAACCGTCGATGTTAAGGGACGGGCAGAATGAATGATGCAAATTTCATCAGAGTTGGTTGAATTGTCATCTCTATATTTTCCTTACTTTTAATTGATGTAATTCATTTGTTTTCTCTTGAATAAACTTCCAATGTCATTTTCAACAGCAATAGCCTCAATGCACTTACCTTTAAAAAATGTAAAATAAATTGAAATAAATAAATAAATATATATATATATATATATCAAAAATACTCATGATGTTTTCTCGAAGTCATTGTCTATGAATCTACACATCATACATTTTTAATTTGAGGATACCTTGTTGGTAAAGATAACTGATGCTGATGTTTCAAGGATAATAAAAATTCAGAACTCCTTGGGGAAAAAATGAATACAGGAATGAACTATATGCTACAGGCAAATGAAGGTAAATATAGAACCATTAATTAGTCTGCAGATTTCATACAAATGTAATTGGATTAGGTACATAGCTAGGAAGATCTAGATGGTACTGAAAACAAAGAAGCAATAAATAACATCAATATTCATGATATAAAATGAGAGTGCACCATACTCTTCATTCTGGCTGTGAACAGCTATTGTTGGATAAAGGGGTCCTTTTATATCCTTTGTAACAGTTCCAACAAGTTTTGCATTCTTCCTGTACAAAAAGCAAGGTTGTCATCATCATCATATACAAAACATGACCAAGCTACTAATCACCAAGAAGGTAGATGGAAAACTGACATAATGGATGACAAACTAGATGGACAAACTGTGCTATAGGATCACAGTTGAAATTGACTCTGGCATGTCAAGTATCTCTACTGCTATTTGCAAAAATTTGTTAAAGATCCTATGTATTTGGATAAATGCATGCAAATCAGGGAAATATAAATAAAATAAAAGCTGAAAGAGGAATTTGCAAATCAGAAACTTTGTATTGGATAATGAAATAAATTTCCATCCACCAAACAAGTCATTGGCTCACGTGAAAAAGAACTCCTGTGTTGCATAATTAATGCCAGCACCAACAATATCATTTGTAGTAAATGTTGGCCCAAAAGACTCCCCTTTTCCCTGTCCACGGTAGAGATATCCATCATCGCCATGATAACCACAACTATTGGCTTCCCAGCTGCAGATGAAGTAATGGTTTATGAGAATTCAACATATGCAATGGATATCACAAAAGAACTTAGTTTCAGCGATATTAAACAAACAAGAATTTCAATCAAACCACCCAAAGATAAAGTAAGAGTTCAATAATAGAATAGTAAGAATGAATAGGAGATCATATAACACATAGATGAATATCAATAAGAATATGATTGCAACTTTAACCTGTACAAGATTGATTACTGCAAGAATATTATGAATTATACGTTAAAACCCCAATTCATATTTGCCACCTTGAACAATATTTTAGCTATCTTCTTTGAATTCTCTCTTACACACTGTTTCACAAATTGGGTTCCTTACTGGTAACTAAGAAGAAGATTAGTGAATAAATCAGTAAATCAAGGGGAGAGTAGTCGAATTGATTAAATAAATACTAGGGATTTCCACAAGCCACAGCATATGACCAAAACATTTAGACTCCAAGATGAACCAAGTGTTCAACATGTAGCTGGAATAACAATAACTTTTTAGCCTTTTGTACAGTTGTCAGGCTCAGTATCTGGTCCAAATGATGCTTTTTCATCTTTCATAGCTAAAGCTATCTCAACAACTATGAGAACAAGTAGATGCATCTTAAACATTGTTGATCCTTAATTGAATTCAATATTTATCTAGTAAGTTACTAAAAAGCTCGACATACATTACTCTGCTATATTTCTAACTTCAAGATGAAAGAAGTAATTTTAAATTATTAACTTTCAATTTGCAAGTCAAAGATGCTTGTTTAAAGACAATTCACTATAAAACTTATAAAATTGAATAAAGACTATGGCATCCCAAATCAGGCTTTTCTCCTACACAAAGTTTCAACTTTATTCTGTTAACATTCTCATCAATTAGCATAATATCATTACAAATAATGTTCACCAAAAATATTTATCTTGGATATGATTAGTGAATTAAACTAGTAGTAACGCAGAAAAAAGAGTGAATCTTAAATCAGACATGGGTCTGATTACTCGGATGGAAGACATGAGGGAGAAGAGTGAAAGCATCGTAAAATTACATTTGGAGTTCCATAATTCATGTACATCTTTTTGTCACTTTCCATCCTCTCCGTCATATTTTTGATACAAGTAATCAAACTCATAATGTAAACTAAAAGTTAAAAGAATTCATTACACTCTCAGTAACTCACACTAGCAACGATCTAGCTCACATGTCTATTCTCACATACACAAAATTATTACATTATTTTTCTTCTGTACAATTTAGCACAGTCAAGGGATTTTATCAAGTCTTTACAAAGTCAATAGAAATGATAGATAACTCATCCTTTTTCTCTATATTTTCACACTAATTGTTTTATTGAGTAGACAATATTTGTAATATATCAGCTGGGTAAGAAACCAATTTGATTTTCAAAATATTTTGTTTGATATCTTACTCTTATCTTAATCACGATTTCCCAGGCAGTATTAAATACTAGTAGGCTTAACGTCTTTCTTCTATAGTAGAAAGATTTTAAGGAGAATAAAAAAATTGGTTTGATGCAATAAACTCATAAAGAAAGTAATTTTAGAAATCATAGCTAGTCCTAGATATGTTTTAGAAAATTTCAAGAATCAAGAATCTTGCTTCACCCAGACATGTGTCAAGTGTCTAGCAATATAAAATTTTAGTGCTTGGAGAACATAACAAAATAAAATTAACGAGAGGTGTAAGTTATAGTTCATTTACTTGACATAAAATGTGGCCATGAACTCATTTTATCTTTTTCTTTTATAAAACAACCCTGGCATCCTTTTGACTTTTGGAATTTTCTTCCAAGCACATCGAATGCACCTGATGTGTGAAGACTTATTTAAGGTCTTGACTAGATGACTACAAAAGACCCTACTTCAGTGCCATTTAAATTTCCATTGAATCTCTAGGTGTTTTGACCCTGTTGCACTACCGGAATGAATTTTCACTGAAATAAATAAAGCCGACTTGAAAAGATGAAAAAAGGAAGTTGGAGAATGTTTCAATCTATAATTGCTTTGTCATGTACATAAAAAAAAATTTGATATGTTGGGGAATATAAAAGTCAAAGACAAGCTATCATTGGTAAAATTAAGCAAGATAACAGTATTTGATAAAGTTAATGTCAGTACCCAGGCTGTCGGCGCATCTTGAAGTGCTGCATCGTGAAGCCAATAGCGACCTGCCCTTTCTGCCCGGCATTCTTCACCGTCATCTCAAAATAGTAAGCCAACCTCCTGGTGGGCGCCGGGCAGTCAGCCTGCACGACACCAACGTCATGCCCGTGCTGCGGGGTCCCGTTGTAATGGACGGACATCTTGTCGGTGGATACAATATGGAACAGACCAGAGCTGTTGGTGGTGTTCAAATGCGATGGCATCGGCTCCGAATCCATCTCCTGTATCATCTTCCTCCACTCATCTCTCGAGCGCCAGCGGGACGCCAAGCGGGAGAGATCGATTGGATTATTCGCCGGTTCTTGATTGATCAACATCGGAGCTTCTCCAACACTCAAGGATTCGGCGCTTCCGACCAAATTTTCTGGAAATCCAGAGGCACAAACAAGTGGTCACACACGAATGGAAAACCCTAGTGCCAATTTGGTTTTCAATTGCTGTCCTGAGGCCGAGATGGATCGCAGTCTTCTCTAGTGGAGCAGGAAACCCTAATCATCACTGGGAGAAAGAGGAAGGTAGACGTTTAGCGGAGGACACTGCCTTGAGATAATTGAAATAATTGCTCGACTACATTAAAGATAATCAAATGGAGTGTTCGCCTCTAGTAAACTAGTGATTTTACGATATTAAAAAAAAGACTCCTAAAATATTTTTAAAAAACTCATTTTTAATAGATCTTTTAGATATTTAAATATTTTAAAGGAAGAAAAAGTATTTTTAATATACATAGAATATTTATTTGGCACCCATATTATCATTATCACACCACATTTTTTTTTTAATACATCTCACTTTTAAAGAAATTCATTAAAATAATAATCCATTTTATAATTTTCTCTAAAATACTTTTATATGCTCCAGCTAAATAATTTTAATAAAGTTGCTTTTAACTAAAGTTATTCTAATCTTTGAAGTATTTTAGAGAAAATTATAAAATGGATTATTATTTTAATGAACTTCTTTAAAAGTGAGATGCTTTTTATGATAATTATAATAAAAACAACTTTTTCATTTGTTGTCAGCTATTTTCCCATAGTTAAATAAAAATGGATTTGATTTTTTTTAGATTTAATTTTCATTGACACCTCAAACTTCTATACTTATCTTACAAGTCGAGTTTCAATTTATAAAACAACCTTTTAATTATT
This sequence comes from Zingiber zerumbet, assembly GCA_037833815.1. Classification (NCBI taxonomy): domain Eukaryota; kingdom Viridiplantae; phylum Streptophyta; class Magnoliopsida; order Zingiberales; family Zingiberaceae; genus Zingiber; species Zingiber zerumbet. Next base: position 3,877 of record JBBMJZ010389121.1, on the reverse strand, counting down.
AATATGACCATATAATCATTCATGTATTTACTATGACATGATTACCGGACCAAAATATAAGTAGATGTCATATGATGCCTTTTCGTATGATTCAATCAAATCATAGAAAAAAAACTATTCAAGAAACTAATACAAAATCTAATGTCAATATTCTTCGTTGGAAAAAGATGAACCATCATTTTAGCAGTATATTCAAGATGCACACTCTTAAAAAGATAAATCATGAGAATTTATTCCGCCTTAACTGAATGAGTGATCTTATTAAAAGGGCCAGATAATTTAAAATAGAAAATAAATAATAAATTAAATAATAAATTTAGTTAATCTTATTAAGATGATCGGTCTGGTCTTATAAAATTATTTTATTAGTCATCAGGATAAATCAGAAAGCACACATAATAAATGGTTCAAAAATCTAAGTGGACGTTTGGTTTACGTCATTTTCATTTTTATTTTCTGAAAAATGCGCGTTTTTCGTTTTTCAGAAAATGACTTTTCCGCATTTTTCGTTTTCTTAGAAAACGCTTTCTTATTTTCTTGAAAACGAACGTGGAAAACGCAAACCAAACACGTTTTCTATTTTCTCAAAAAATGAAAACAGAAAACAGTGTGAAAAACGCAAACCAAACGCCCCCTAATATTTTTTAGTTGTGCGTCGCATTTAGAGAAAAATTTTTATAAATTTATCATCATTGAATTGAACTGTGAATACTTAAGTGATAATATAAATATTCTATTATGATATCATAACCCCTAGACTAAAATAGTGAAACATTGATGTGTAGTTGGAAGAACTGTAATCTTGGTTTCAATATTCTGATAGAGGTTTTATTAATTTGTAATGATTTAATTTAATGATTTATAATCCATAGTTCAGTATTGATATTTGTAAAGCATTAATAATGGAATAAGTATTTTATCCAACATTTCAACTTTTATTTTCATTTCTGTTACATGTAATGGAATATAAATGGGCCTGGGCCTTTGATAGAAATGGGCTGTCTGTTGACCATTATCTATATTCTGGATTTTATGTGAAATATTCATCTCCTCCTTGAGTAATCTTAACACTAGTAGGGATCTAAATGAGCCAGTGAGTTAAGTTTTATGATGTTTAAGTTTATTTACTAAGGTAATTGACTTAAATTAAGTTGAGTCGAGTATAAAATGAATTGTCAAATAGTTAAGGGGTGTGAGAATTTTTTTCTCCCGGACATGTGTTTATCAAAAATTGATTTTTTATCCATTGTAATAAATATGTCATCGTATAATCAATTGAGTATGGGGACTATAAATTTTAATAGTGAATATTATTCAGGTCTCAAAGTTGAAAAATAAAAGAGATTGTTGATTTTTTACATACCAAGCTTTTGTCCGATTGACAATTTTTTTAATAAATGATTGATGCAATTAATAATATAATTAAAAAAAGGAAATCATATATTAAAATAATTTAATGATAGTTTTTAAGTATGTTAATATGATTATTTATAGCACTAACAAATTAAAATTGATAGTAGAGGTAAAATTTTCAAATTAAATAAATATTTTATTATGAAATTTTAGAGAGTAAAAAGAAAATAATAAATAATTATAAGAATAATGATTAATATACAAAGAAAACCTTCATAATTTCTCTTCTATACAAAGTGAAAATCTATGTTAGCCGGTGTAGGGATGATAATTTCATCCGAACCTTATGGAGGATTCGACATCCAACCCAAATGGAGGAGGGTATGGAGGGACTATCAATATCCGATACCCGACCCGAATACCTAATTAAATAATATATATACATATATTAAAGAAAATTTTCTTTTTCTAAAATTAACTTATTATTTTTTGTTGATATTAGTAGAAGACTATATAGAGGTTTAATCTATTTTTTTAAGTATATATATATTTCTTAATAGAATGTTAATTTTTATATATATTTTTTTAATGATAATAGTTCGATAGAAATAAGAAAAATTATATATATAGAAGATATCTGATCATTTAATGGGTATGAGTATATTCATAGAATATCCTATACCCGATGGGTATGGATACGGAGGATATAGAATCCGATCCGAACCCGACCCATTGTCATCCCTAAGCTGGTGGATCACTCTCATAAATTGTCTATATATACTTCTCTTTCTTGGAGAAATTTTTTACAATATTTATTGATCAAATATAAGAGGAAATATAAAAAATACAAGTAATAATGAACATAATATAAGAAATAAAAATTACAACAATGGGATTTATATTTTGCTTGCTCTTGCTTTGGTTTGATCAAGAAGTTCAAAAACAAAATGACGCTTATCCAAGAACTATCCACGAGCATTAGCGAAAAATCCCCAAGTCTTCTTGTATTCATAAGCTTCCTATTAATGTTGGATTCTGTTAAGCAATAAATTGTTATGCTCCATCAATCGATCGGACCCCTACAGCAGCTGAGCATTTGATTATTAATAGCATCTTTATTCATTCAATTGCTCAATTTTTAGCTTCCACATGTAGCACTAGTCTTCAAACAAAAATATTTTATTTATTAGTATTTCAACTTGAGCTGATTACTCAGACAACTACTTCATCAATCGATTATTATCCTCATCAGTTTGACTGCTCCAAATACTGAATTTAACTAAATCATAATTTTATAATTTTATGCTCATTAGTCGATTGTTTTACTTATAAGTCGATTAAGATTCTAATTATAATCACTCTAAGGTTGAATTTGTGCCAAGAGACTCTATGTCTCCAGAACTTTCTCATTTACTTAGTATAAATTAACTTTGACTTACCATAACTTCATCCTTGGTAGTAAAAAGTGAATATATTCACCCCCAGCATCTCCGTCAATTCATCCCAGGACCAACACAGAGAAGGTAAATTACGAGCAGCTACTAGGCTTTGGAATAGTGACTAGCACATAAAGGAGACATATATATACCTCGGCTTTGCCGAGATTCAAACTCGAGACCTCATAGTGGCAACACCTTATATGCTAGCTACTAGACCTTCTCAAGGGGACGCCATCACTTCATCCTTGCATAGTAGCAAGGTTGTCACGGAGGTTTCATCAAAAAACAAAGGTTGTCTCGGAGGTGATCAAAAGATATTATGTGACATTTGGGCGACTAAAAATTTTTTAGGAGATAGACTCTTGTTAGAATGTATACTAAAAGCCTAACTTTTTGTAAACATTTATTTTGAAATAAAAATCGCATTGGTCAAATATCTGTATTTATGATAAATATAGTTGTTCATTTAATTTATATTGTAGATAACATGGTGTGTGATGTCACACACAGAAGATCATGTTATCAGTTCCTTATAATTATAAAAAGTTGCTCACGACCAAGATGGATATGAATAAGTCATTGGAATGGTCGTAGTGTAATTAGTATTAGTTTATCTTAACTATAAAATTACACTAGTACACTATGAGTGTATTAAGTAGGACTATTTGAGGTTGTTTCTTTTTATACTGACTTCATAAAAGAACTAAATCTCTGTTATTATGAAAGTGTATACTCTTAATTATAATATAATAACAAACACATATAATTAGTATTTATTTCTTTGATTTATCAATGAGTGAGATTTAGCTCGTTAAATCAAGAGGTCCGATAAGTTGGGAGATAATACCATTTATATGGTGTGTTGTTGATTATAGAAGGAAATTATGTCCTAGTGATTTATGTTGATGATGCCCCCAAGAGGAGCTCATAAGGACTGTCATGTAAACCCTGCAGGTGGACTTAGTCCGACATGACAATAAGGTTGAGTGGTACTACTCTTGGAGCTAAATATTAATTAAGTGAGTTGTCAGTAACTTACTTAATTAGTGGACATTCGTTATCTTAAACACAGGGAGACTAACACA